>CAJQUN010001495.1:0-62498 GCA_907163345.1 Haberlea rhodopensis
CATTTAATTTGAAAAGGAAAATGGTAAAAATAAATTACAAATAACACACCAACATTTATAGTGCTTCATTTTAGCTTCATTATTTATAGAAAATATGTATTACAAGTTTTGACATCTAATTTGAATAATAAGAGATGAACCCTCTTGTTGTAATAAATATAAGAAAAATTATAACTATCTCCCATATGATTTTACGTAAAAAATACATAACAATGACGGTATTGTTTAAACTAAAAGATTGTAATGTGTTATTGTTCAACTAAAATATGTCTATTGTTAATTCACCCTAATTTGCCACACTTGTAGATTTCGGCTCTAAGGAAAGTAGATTATAAAGAAATTGCAACAACACGTCCTTCCGAATCTTTATATCTTGATATATTCTTAGGCATCAAATACAAATAGGATTAGAATAGATCAAATACTTCGTGTAAAAGAAAAACACCTCCGCTTAAAATAAAGTTGTATACAAACTCTGCTTCAGGAAACACATCGGGATATTAATTAAGCACCACTCTTCGTGGAAATTTTTTGTATAAACCAGGTTGGGCATCACTCTTTTTTTTTATTTTATAGACAAATAAATTTTATTGAAACAAAAAATGGGTACTAGAGGTACTGAGAAGAAACATAGACCAGCAACTGAAACTAGTAGGATACTTCTAAATTAACGAAAACAACTAACGAAAATACTCCAAAATAAAATAAAAGATACTAATTTAGACAAGTTAAGGGATCTTTGAACTAATCTGAGACTCCAAAGCACGGCATGATTGTTGACTTCGCTGTGATCCATTGCCAACTTCTGATTTTAATAATTTCATTCACCTTATCAGCCACAAACTCTAAGTTTACTAATATTATCTTGTTCCTTTGTTGCCAGATAATCCATACCACGCATGCCCAAATCATTTTACATAATTCCTTCTTTGATGGATATGGAAAACGCTCCAAATATTGGATGTAGTTTTGCTTGATATTTCTTGAAAAACTGTTGAAATACTGAACCAAGCACATATATCCATCCAAATTCCATGAACTATGTTGCACCAGCTCAAGAGATGATTAAATGTTTCCTCGACATTAATGCAAAAAAACACACAAAGCCGCGACCTGACTGTCAAGAATACTTTGACGTCTAAGATTCGATTTCATCGGAATCCTATCTTGAAGGAGTCTCCACACGAAGGTAAAGACTTTAGTTGGATTAAATATGCACCAAGCTTTCTGGAGAAAATTATCAGGTTTTGGCATTATTTATAGACGAACTCAATATTATTTGTCTAAAATATTATATGTACTTTTTATTTAAAATATATTGTGTTTAATATTGAGTTGATATATGTGATCCATTCAATTAATTTTCGATTATAATGGTTATCTTTGGATATGGTAGGAGTGAGCGCACTTTCTATTCCACCCAAAAAGCTTCGTATAAATAGGAACTCTTACTCATGAAATCGTGACATTTAATTGGGTAAGTGGATGATATAATTATGATTGTTGAAGGCGAAGGAATTAATCATGTGAGATCCCATTTTAAAAGTTTTTCATGCTACATTTGACGTGTTTCGTCCATATGATATGACCAAATTTAGCATTTTGGATCCTTATATGTACGATCAGACTTGACTCTTTTCTTTGGTTTTTTATAGCCTATAATATCAATTGAGATTAAAATTTAGTTATTATTATTGGATCCTTGACATATGATGTGAACGTCCATTAAAATATGAGGGTTGCACATGAAAAGATATTACTCGATTTTTAGCATAGAAGTCAAAGTTTGGACTTTAAAATGGTTTCTGGGCAACGAACCACCATGTGATTTTCAAAAATAGGCAGTTTATACTAATATAGTAATTTACCCATGTGGTTTTCAAAATAGTCAAATTATCCCCATGTAGCTTAAAAATAAGCATTTTACTCCATGTGATTTGTGAATATGTACAAGACATCCCATCCATAATGATGTGTGAGTGGGCAGCGGGCTATGATTTACAAACCATAAGAAATAAATGCATATTTACAAACCACATGACGGTAAAGTGCATGTTAGCTATACAAATGTCTTGTTACAAAAGTCTATCGATTACTATGTCAAAAACCAACGACTTTGATTGTGGAGCCGATGGTTTCAGTTTTAATGCATGGTAGAATTAGAACCAAACCACTTGAACATGATCTTGGTTTCGATTTTTTAGAGATGATTTCGGTTTTGATTCACGATTCGAAGAGGAACATAGTCCAGGTATACCCTTTTTGAACATTATTATTTAATTATACAAATAAAATATTTAATAAATGAACATATGCTTAAATGCACAGCACACAGTTTTAGCTCATAAATCTCAAGACGCGAGAGATACTTATGAGCCAAGCTAGTGACACAGCATTGGTTGGTGAATACAGGAAAAAATAAATAAATTTTATTATGTAATAAATTTGAACATATGATATTTTTCTCTCTAAATTAAATTAATTTTGAAAGGGTTGAAACAGGTTTCCATATTTATCATCATTATTCCATGTCATTTCGTGGTTAAGCAAAGTGGCTTTATTATGAAGAAGAATGTAAAAATCTAAAGTCCTCTTATGTTTTTTTATTCTTTTTTTTCCTTAATATTGGGGAGAGTTTTTTTTAAAACAAGATTTTTGGGTCATCACCCAAATTCGAACTCAAATCATCTCAAAGAAAGATATAAAACTTACCATGTGACAAATGACGGAGTGTGTATGCGAAGATATTGAAATTTTTTCATCTCCATAATTCGATTAAGTTTAACAATACAGGCCTTCAAATTTATAAAATATGATTAACTTACTGATAATCTTCAATAATATTCATAGTACATAACTCTTAAGTAATATAATTTTAGAGATAATTGCATCTACACCCCTAGATTTTAGCATAATTATATAAACATCCCATCGACTTTGGAAATTACATAGAGCTCCCATCTGGTGTAATGCCATAAAAAAAAATAGAATTTACAAAATGACATTTTTGCCCTTTTGTATATGTATAAATTTTTTAAAATATTACATATACACTCATATAGTATATCTAATATAAAATTATCAAAATATTACAGAAACACCATTTACAGTATACTCTACATGACAGTTACACCCTCTACGGTGTCATATTATTTTATTTATTTCAAAAGATTATTATTAAAAAATTTAAAATTATAAACTAGTTTAATATTAATGATAATATTTTAAAACAACTTATATATAAAAATTCGTTCAAAATTAACTAATTATATTATTCTTATAGTGTCATATCTTTTTTGGTAATTATGATCATTAAAAGATCTTATAATATCAAACGCATGAACATCTTTAACATATTTAAAATAAGTTTATCTAAATATTTTAACATCTTATTATTAAAATAAGACTTCACAGCTTACAACTATTTAAAATAGCTTAATAAATATCTTTTAGACAATTATATGTTTAGATGTTGAATTTAAATGATATTACTTATGTAGGCATAATCTTTAATGATAATCGATGTTTTATCGATTTGTTTGTTCGATTTAGCGTAAAAATCAGTGAGTTCGGTTGGCTGAAAAATAAATTTGGTCGGTTCAGTTTTTATAAATTCGATCGGTTCAGACTGAACGCTCACCACTAGTTGAACTCGTATTGGATAGTTTGTTTCAAAATTTAGATTTTATCTCGTTTCTCAAATTATTAATCATATATTATTTATATTTTAAATCATTTATTGAAAGTACGATGATTATATATTATCAAGTTTTTACGAAATGTTTGGTGAATCAATATTTATGACGTCAATTCGGAAATGAAATCAAACATATTGTTCTTTAATTTGAATTTAATTCAAAATATTCCAAAATATTGTTATTTCTCACAAAGTTTTTAACTGTATATATATAAATTTTGAAAATGGTGGTATGCTGTACTAAGTTTATGAGGTGATCATCCACTATCTATGACATAATAAGTTAATACATTGACAACCACGGGTGCAACCCCTCAAGTCCACATGTCGCTTAGTACGGGGCTTTACACTACCAGTTATATAAGAAAATAAAGTTGTGATTTTGCTAACAGCTATAGTTTTTGGCTTAGTGATAAAACACTTGATCCTAACGTTGTGTATTTAAACATTAAATTCTACTCATTATCATCGGTTATCACCTATAATTTTTGTATATAACAAAAAGCTAGTTATAGAAATTTTGACCAAAGCTATTGCTATATATTCGATTCTCATTAGCAATTGATATGTCTATGTGAATAACCATTCCCATGTTATTATGTGTGGATTTCTATATAATATAACGATCGACACGTTGTGCTTAGGTTACTATACAATTTAAATAATGAGTTATACCTTGTTTATAATCTATAAATTTTTATACCGTAAGAGAATCCACCCCCTTGGTTTTTATTTTTTATTTTGTTTTTAATGCATGATAGCATAATTTGTGCATTCTTGATAACATAAAGATTCCTGCATCTTGAAGGGAAAGGCAAAAGGTACAAAGGGAAAACCACCAAGGAATCCACCCTTTTAAGCAAACTTCTCAAAATCCCATTATGTTGTTTAGAAGATTGAAGTATTTTTCAACTTAATTCTTTTCTTAACTGGATACTTGTCAAAAACCCTCCAGTCTTTATCTTTAATCAATTATCTTGTATTCATTCTCACTTTCTATCGACATCCATGTTTTCAAAGTTCATAATTAGCAATGATTTTCTTTTTGTGTAGTTGGTGACTATGTCTTAGATGGAGGACAACTCATTAGGCCATATGGAGGAGAGCCACTGGTCAAATTATGATATTTTTTTGGTCTCTGTTATTCAACATCTATCAATGCTGGTTTAGTGGCTGGAATGCGTAATGGAGATCCAAATCTTAGTCTTAAATCACTCAAAGTTGGTTAACATGGCGCATTCTGATCCTAAAAATAATAAAAATTGATAATGTGCACGAGTATAAAAAAAATGGGCCGGTATGTTTCTTTTCGGAGGTTGTTTCATTCCTGATCGACAAAGCCAATGAGTTCGGCAAAATTTGGGTTACCGGAGATCTTCTGTCGGCGAGATGCAAGGGGATAGCACTTGAGATGGATCCAGGCTTTTACAGAACGGAGTAATTTAAGTTGGAGAACAAAAACAAGCATGTATCAATGTAGTACAATAGTAAAAAAATCTGCCGAAAGACTCATTTGTTTATACAGGCAACAACAATTGCTCGCTTCTAGAGCTATATTTAACGCCAGTATGTTTCTTTACATGTGAAAGACATCAGGTGTAACTTTACACTAAATGGTGGCACCAAAATTTGGACAAGTGTGGATCCTTCAGCCAGGTTCATTGTCGACTCAAGACGAAACACAACCAATAACTGAAAACTTGGAAGATAGTATCTTCACTAGGTTTTCCAAAAGGTAGACCAAATTAAAGTCTGTTCGTGGTCTAAGATTTCGCCACATTTAAACTCTTGGTAGTTGGTACTAATAAATTGAAAATTAAAAAAAAAATAAAAAAAGGAAGTGCAACACTTGCAGCAAGGCAAAAAAAATAAAAATAAATAAATATTCAATTCAGACTGTAAATAAAATTAAAGTGCTCAAAATTATGGAACACAACGGAAAGGGTCTTAACCAAACATAAACTCCAACAAGTAACATTAAAATTACTAACCGGAGTCAAAATGTTCAAGCCTACTGTTGGAATACCAAAACATAACAACATAATCAACGGTATCGGCGAAGGGACAATGTTTGGTTCCTCTTCCATGTAGCCCTTCTCGAAGGGCGTGCTTTATGGTGAAGATGGCCCTTCCCTCGCAGACCTCTGTATTTCTTTCCTGCGGAGGTAAGTCCCCTCAGTTCCCTGTGTTTGTGAACTGGATTGCAGATCCAGTTAATCCTTGGGTCATTTCGGATTGTAGTATGGGCAGGATCGATCAAAATGACTTCATAATACTTGTAGGTGGAGTCCTGAAATTTGCAGAGAAGAAAGAACATTATCTTTTAAATAAAAGGGAAGATATGATGAATCCAAAAAAGCAAAAATCAGACAATTGTAACTAGTTGGAGAGGTGAGGCTATTGGGCACAAGCCGACTTCTTCATATTACAAACTATACGCACAAATATATCAGGCCCAAGCTGTACCTACTTAAGATTGTTCAGTCAATGTTTTTGTTTTTGACTGATTTCTTGAAAGGGATTTGAGGAATGTCTTAAGCGTTAAGTAACCCACAGACGATCAAAAACTTAAGTAATTTAATAGTCAATGAAAAACTAGTGTATGCACACCTCCCATGTGATTTCTCATTGCTACAGCAGTTAGGAAAAATAAGCTTTACGTAGCAAATGCAAAGAGATGTTAAGGTCAGGTAAAAAGAGGCAAACCTCGTTGATCCAATAGGAATTCAAAACCCTCAACCCACCCAGTTTCCTCCCAGCCCGCTCTTCTGCAACCGAGCGTTTGCTGCGCTGGAATTTGAGCTGTGTAACACCCTGGTTGGTGGGCTTACCATACACAATACCCTTAGGAACCGGCCTCTTCCTTCCACCACGTCTTACACGGACACGGTAGGTCACATATCCCTGGTAGATATCATTAAGAAAAATTAGAACGTAAAAATAAACAAACCACTACATGCAAGCATACATAAACTTGATGAAACATAAACATTAACCAGGGTACAAAGGAAGTTACAATCTTATCATAGCCAAGAATCAAAAACAGATCGACTTCATTTATCAACAGCCCATCAAAAAGATAAGAAGATCCTTCTATTCAGTAAACCGCACAATCAAGAAAAGCAATTGTATCATAAAGGCAGTGCCATGCATTCTCCCAACCCCCATATCAAAAGAAACGAAAACCAACTACTATCCCAAACATACATAAGAAGGTAAAACATAAGTATCTGACTTATCGGAACAAACACTAATTCAGCAACTTCGAGCACCATTATGTCATTGTTATCGATACCTCACATAGTAAAACATTCCACATCAATAGATCATCATCGATAGTAATACAAATCTAAAATTAAAATACAACATCACACAAAACAATGCTTCAGTCAATTCATATAATATGCGTAAAGACAAAAATGCTATAAAACTAACTACCACAAACTACACAGCCATCATGAAAAAGATGTGTTCTTCAACAAAACCAGTAAAATAAGCATCATGCATTTACTTGCTTAGCCTTGTAACCAAGGCGTCGGGCCTTGTCGGGCCGCGTTGGGTGAGTGACCCGAACAACAGCCGGAAGCTGACGGTACTCCCAGCAGCGCACCCTCTGCAAGAACCTCATAACATCAGATTGTTTTTTCTTCCACAACTCCGATACGTACGTGTACGCACCTGTAATGCAAATCACCCCACCAAATCAGATCATCAAAAATAAATAACTAAAACAGCAAATTTCAACAGGATTTATATGAATCTACAACAATAAAGATAATTGATCTATGAAATGCAATTGCGACAAGAAAATTAGAGTTCGCAAAAGGTCAGCTGAGGAATACCCATGGTTGCTGCTGCAGTGGCGGAAACAGAAAGCAGGCTGGAGTTAGGGTTTTTTAATTAATAAATATGTTCAGATTGTAGGGTTAGATAAGTTTAGACTTTTAATAATATCGGTCCATACTTTGGTGTCAAGAGAAGTCTGTTGGGCTGAATATTTTGGGCTGATTCCTTGAGACTACCTAACTGGTTTTTGAGTGCAAGAAACCCATTATTATTTTTCCAAGCCAACATAACTTTACAGTTCATACAACAGCAAAGTGAAGCACAATGAAAATATTTCGCTGTCTACAATTAATGATATTTGTTTCATCCGTAAGTGAAATTAGGACCTAAGGTAGGGGTGAGCAAAATTTTGATTAAACCGAATTAACCGACCGAACCGAATTATTTCAGAAATTCGGCTTTGCTTTTTTAAAAAATTCGGTTAATTCGGTTGTTGAAATGAAGAAATGCCATCAGAGTTCTATGCGATCGTAATATCCCGTTGAACTTGAAGAGAGTTTTATAAAATCACCGTTAGACCCGCAATGTTGTATGTGACGGAATGCTGGGCATCCAAGAGGAATCACATCCAAAAGATCCAAAAGATGAGTGTGACAGAGATGTGTATGATTCGTTGGATGTGCGGTAAGACTAGAAGAGATAAAATAAGAAACGAAGATATTCGAGCTGAAGTAGGTGTTGGGGATCAACAATTGCCTCTGTTTTGTGATCGTCGAACACGTGGAGCGTGTGCTACTGTATAGTTGAAAAGATTGAAGTTGCGTCATTACCCTTAACTATAGTTATTGATAAAGTGGTAATCGCTCGATCCTACAATTGGTATCAGAGCCAAGGTCGCTTGTTCGATTCTCATGAGTTGCAGAGAGTGCAATTATTGGGGGAGGGACTGTTGGGATTCAACAATTGCCCCTGCTTTGTGATCGGTCGAACATGTGGCGCTTGTGATAGTGTATGGTTGAAAAGATTGAAGTTGTGACATTACCCTTAACTATACTTATTGGTAAAGCGGTAAGAGCTCGATCCTACAGTAAGTGTAGCTTTTATAGAAGAGAAGATGCAAGAAAACTGTTTACGTTGGATTGGTCAATTTTGACGTAGACCCAGCAGTACACCTTTGCGTCGAGTGGAGTCCATGAATTTCATCCAGTTCACGAGAGCGATAGGACGACCGGAGAAGATATTGCCCGAAGTTATACACAAAGACTTTGAGTGCAAGGGGGTTACAAAAGATATTTTGACCGATAGAAGCGTTTGGAGAAGACTGACACATGTGTCCGACCAGACTTGATTCTCTCTATTGTTCATGTAGCCTACCACAATTCATTGGGATTAAAGGCTTAGTTGTTCTTATTGTTGTATGTTTCATATGTCATCGGATTTGGTCTATCTTACTCGCCTACAATTTTAGTCATTTAATTATCACAATTCGTAATTTTAGTCTTTTAATTATTAAAATTTATAATTTTAGTCCCTTTTTTAAAGACCCAGAGCAATACTCCAAATCAAAGATTAAAAAAATAGACAAGCGTCCATGGTGGGTATGGAATTTGAAAACTGTCACTGTCTTCAACATTTCCAAGTGTGTCACTCACTTGGTGGAGGAACTGGTTCTGGGATGGGTACCTTGCTAATCTTTGCCAATAGAGAATGTCATGCATGATTTACACATTGATGGTAGGCTTGCCAAACATAAGGATTATTGGTGGGTGGCAAGCGCTGGCGAAGCTTCTTTCTTCTGCGGCGGGTGTGTGTTTACCCTGTTGAATGAATAAACATGATTCATCAATTAATTATTTAGAATATTTTAGAAGTTTCTAATACACGGACTTGGAGGAATACATTTATGTGTCCTGTGGTTTATTCATGTACTTAGTAAGGTGAGATGAATGCAATTTATTAGTGGTACATGTACTAGGGTATATTCATGTTGGCTAACACCTATGAATATCCTATGTGTTGTATTCATTTGTATAAAGTTGATTTAAAAGTAATTATAAGAATTATAAGTTTCCTCCACTCTCTTGTAAGTGTTGAGTTAAAGAGTTAACATACTCTCCACTTTCTTACAAATTGGTATGAGAGCCTTTGGAAATAAAGCTTGAAGAAAGATGTCGAATGGAACACCATTCCAAGTTCCATCACTCACCAAGGAGAATTATGATAATTTGTGCATAAGAATGAAGGCTTTGCTTGGAGCCTATGAAGCATGTGAACCTGTGGAAAATGGCATCGAAGAAGAAGATGTAGATGCCACCACCAAGAAGAAAGGTCAAAAGGCACTAACTCTCATTCATCAAATTTTGGATGAGATGTTTGAGAAGGTTGCTAGTGCAACCACATCCAAGCAAGCATGGGAAGTTCTTCAAGCTCTTTTAAAGGAGTGTATAAAGTAAAGAAAGTGTGACTCCAAACACTACGAAGTGAGTTTGAATCTCTACACATGAAGGATTCAGAATCTAGTTTAGATTATATTTCACGGGTTTTGGCTATTACTAACCAAATGAAGAGATATGGAGATGACATGAAGGATGATCGGATGGTTGGAAAAATTTTGCGATCTTTGGATCCAAAATTTAAGTTGTAGCCATCAAAGAGTCCAAAAACATGGACACTGTGATCATCGATGAACTTGTTGGATCATTGCAAGCTCATGAAGAAAGATTAAAGAAACCGGTTCAAGAATCATTAGAACAAGCTTTGAAAGCAAAACTATGTTTGAAGGATAAAGAAACAAATCATGGCACTTTTCAAAGATGCCGAGGGCATGGAGGAGCTCGTGGCCAATGCCATGGTCGAGGGGATGTTTGTGGAAACGGAGGATGAGTTGACAACGATAACGTTGAGAAAAGCCAAAATTTCAACCAAGGAAGAGGTCGTGGACGAGGTAGAGGTCCAAAAGGTGGAAGTTATAGACCAAAGCAACCAAGGTATGAAAAATCAAACATTGAATGTTATAATTGTCATCGTTTAGGCCATTATTCTTGGGAATGCAAAAGCAATGTGGAGGAGACAAACAATCTTGTGGAGAGTAACAACAAAGAAGATCTAGATCCTACTCTGCTTCTCGCTTCAAAAGAAATCAAAGTGAAAAGAATAACCAAGGGTACCTTGACTCCGATGCAAGTAGACACATTTGCGGAAGAAGAAATTTATTCATGGAACTTGATGAATCAATTGGTGGCAATATCACATTTGGAGACTCATCTAAAATCCAAGTGAAAGGGAAATGTACAATTTTAATTTGGTTGAAAGATGGAAGATATCAATTTATTTCTAATTTTTTTTATGTGCCAGACATGAAAATCGATATTTTAAGTTTGGGACAACTTTTGGAATTATGACATTCACTTGAAAAATAAAAATTTGACAATGAAAGATGAAATGTAAGATTGCTAACAAAGGTAGAAATGAAGAAAAATAGAATGTTTCTATTGAATATTCAAAGTGACATTCCTATGTACTTAAAATCATGCGTGAAAGATTCATCTTGGTTATGGCATATAAGGCTTGAGCACTTAAATTTTGATGCCTTGAAAGTAATGAGTAAAGAAAATATGGTGAAATGATTGCCTGCTATAGATGATCCAAATCAATTATGTGATTATGTCTTTTTGGCTAACAAGCAAATATGAGTTTTCCAAAATAGTCTATGACAAGAGCTCACCATCCATTGGAGTTTATTCATTCAGATGTATGTGGTCCTATTAAGCCATCATCACTTGTAAAGAATAATTATTTTTTATTGTTTATTAATGATTATTCTCGCAAAACTTGGGTACATTTTTTGAGAGAAAAATCAGAGGTGTTTGAGGCTTTCAAGAAGTTCAAAATGATGGCGGAGAAACAAAGTGGATATCAAATTAAAGCTCTTCGCTCCGATAGAGGTCAAGGATTTATGTGGAAAAGCTGGCATTCATCGGCCTATGACAACTCCATATTCACCACAACAAAATGGAGTATCCGAAAGAAAGAACCACACAATTCTTAACATGGCAATGAGTATGTTGAAAAGCAAAAATATGACGAAGCAATATTGGGATGAAGTTGTTGAATGTGTTGTTTACGTGTTAAATCGGTGTCATACTAAAAGTGTTAATGGAAAAAAACCTCAAGAAGCTTCGAGTGGATATAGGCCAATTTGCTGGTTTTGGCAGCATAGCCTATGCACATGTGCCAGATGGAAAAAGGGCTAAACTTGATGACAAAAGCCATGTGTATGTCTTTATTGTTTATTATCAAAGTTCTAAAGGCTGTAAATTGTACAATCCAAGCAATGAAAATGTTGTTATAAGTAGAGATGTTGAGTTTGATGAAGAAAGCTCATAGAATGAAATGATAAAAAGGAAGACTACAAGTCTAGTCCATTCTTTGATGATGATGATGAAGGCACGACACAACCTACCACTCCACCATCAACACCACCTCCACCACAAAATGAACGAGTTGAAGAAGGAAGTTCTAGTGTAGGGCATCGGAGATTTATAAATTTACGGGACTTGTATGACACAACTGAGGAGGTACCATATCTAAGAGATTTTACTCAATTTTGCTTATTTGTGGAAACAGAGCCTATAGGTTATGATGATGCCGCTTGTGATGAAAAATAGAGAGATGCCATGGATGAAGAATAAAGGCGATAAAAAATAATGACACATGTGAGCTTGCATCACTACCTAAAAAGGCACAATTGACGTCAAATGGGTATACAAAATAAAGAGAAATGCCAATGGTGAGATAGAAAGTACAAAGCTAGATTGGTTCCAAAGAGTACAAGCAAAAAGACTGAATTGACTATGATCAGGTATTTGCTCCCATTGCTCGTCTTGAAACAATTCGATTGATTATATCTTTGGCAGCCCAAAATGGTTGGAAAATTCATCAAATGGATGCCAAATCTGCATTTTTGAATGGTTTTTTGGAGGAAGAACTCTACATAAATCAACCTCCGGGTTATGTGGTGAAAGGGCAAGAAGAAAAAGTGTTGAAGTTGAAGAAGGCTCTCTATGGCTTGAAGCAAGTCCCTCGTGCTTGGAATAGTCAATTCGATAAATATTTCCAAGAAAGTGATTTTTCCAAGTGTCTATCTGAGCCTGCGCTTTATGTGAAATTGAACAAAAATGTTGATATGTTACTTGTTTGATTATATGTGGATGACTTGATTTTTACGGGGAATAATCCTAAGATACTTGATGATTTCAAGAGAGCTATGGAAAAAGGAATATGAAATAACAAATATTGGCTTGATGTCCTACTATCTAGGCCTTGAAGTGAAACAAAGAGATGATGTAATTTTTATTTCTCAAGTAGGATATGCTAAAGAAATTCTCAAGAAATTTGGGATGAAGAATTCCAATCCGGTGAGCACCCCCATGGAATGTGGAGTCAAATTATCTTCGTAACGTGATGGAGAAAGAATTTGTCCTACATTCTTTAAAGGTCTTGTTGGAAGCTTGAGGTATCTAACTTGTACGAGACCGGATATTTTGTTTGGTGTTGGACTTGTTAGTCGTTACATGGAAGCTCCAACTACGTCACATTTTAAGGTTGTCAAAAGAATACTTTGGTACATCAAAGATACAATTGAATATGTAATTTTATATGTTCCTTCTGATGACTATGAACTTGTTGGATTTTGCGATAGTGATTGGGCCGGTGACATTGATAATTGAAAAAGTACTACCAAGTTTGTTTTCTTTATGAGAAGTTCAGCATTTACTTGGTGTTCTAAAAAAACAACATATTGTTACTCTTTCTACTTGTGAGGCGGAATATGTTGCAGCAACTTCTTGTGTTTATCATCCAAATTGGTTGAGGAGCGTGTTGAAAGAACTCTATCTACCACAAAAATGTTCAACGAAAATATCTGTTGATAACAAGTCCGATATTGCATTGGCTAAGAACCCAGTGTTTGTTGATAGAAGCAAGCACATTGATACTAAGTATCATTTTATTCGAGATTGCATTACCAAGAAAGAAGTGAAGCTTGAGTACGTGAAGTCACAAGATCAAGTTGCGGTTATTTTCACGAAGCACTTGAAGTTTGATGCTTTCAAAAGGTCGTGACTGATGATTGGAGTGATGAATCAAGTTTAAAGGGGTGTGTTGAATGCATAAATATGATACATCAATTAATTATCTGGAATATTTAGAAGTTTATAATACATGGACTTGGAGGAATACATGTATGTGTTTTTTTGGTTTATTCATGTACATAGTAAAGTGAGGTGACTGCAATTTATTAGTGGTACATATATTAGGATAGATTCATCTTGGTCACTCTTCTCTTGTATGTGTTGAGTTAAAAAGTTAAATTACTCTCCACTTTGTAACATAACCTGCATTTTGAAATGAGCCAACCCTCTTGTGGCCATTTCGTCGAAACATCCATGTTTTCCAGGACTTCAGAACGTAACTTCCTGTCGAAGAAGTGCAGGGGAGATGTATTGTACGTGAGTGACCCGTGTGAGCATCTCGGGGTAAGCACGATGACGTCGAGATATACATGGGAGTTTTCCGGGAACTCATGAAGTCGAGGACGCGGGATTTTTGATAAGGAGACAGGTGGATTTGGAAGCTGGGTTGAGGTGTCCGTAATGTGGGGTGCGCGTGTGGAGCATGACGATTGACGACGGTGGGGCTGATTCAGAGGAGTGTGGCGCGACGGCTTGGGTCGAATGAAGATGGAGTGGAGTATTTCGTGTGCTTGAATGGGCTCCTGCACGACACATGCTGGTGGTGCCATTGACGTCTGGTGACGATAATGCAGAACATGATGTGAGAGCTCAAAGAAAATTAGCTACGACGATTTGAAAAAAGACAAAAAATTAGCTACGAAGACCAGTTAATACAGACCAATCATTAAGCTCAAAGAAAATAGAAATAGATTACAACCTTTGTCACATTCGGATGATCAAGTTTATGCCATACTGCAACTTCTTGAGTAAAAGCTACACTTAGTGATGCTATTTCAGCTTCGGTCCTTTGGCATTCTTCTCCAGTCAAGCATCTTAACTAAAGGCAACCAAATTGTTTCGATCCGGAGTATTGATTTGGATTTTTTTAATATATAAAAATGACTAAAATTACAAATTTTATAATGAAGGACTAAAAATACGGATTCTAAATTAACGGACTAAAATTGCAGGTGATAAAGATAAAAGATCAAAATCACCGATATAAGAAAAATACAGTACGAAATTGCGGATTTAAAACCATAAAAACCAAAATTGATGAGTAAAGAAATATAGATGACCATTTTTGCATTGTACTCCTAGTAAGTCATGTCCGTGAAAATGGCACATAATTGGTGGAGAATTGTCCCACAAACTATGGTTGGTTTAGCAAACCATTGTTCAAGGATATCTTTAACTAGGCATGAAGTTACTTATTTGCCCTTAAATCATTACACTCTCTTTTGTAAACCTAGCCGACATCAAAAAGTATTTCCTCCATGTGAAATCGTAAAACTACCGTAATCAAATAGGAGAAGAGTCTCGACTCCTCCGTGTGCAACACAAAGAGATATTCGTAGATCCGATCAAGGGTCATCATCGGCCTGAATCGGTCCAAAATTGGCCCGTGGTTAACATGCCGGTTAATCGGGTCAACGTTTATAAAGGCCAGACCCATAACCGTCCGTCTGTAAAAGGGCCGGTTAAGGGTCATAATTTGCTAACCCGTGAACCGTCGGTTACTGATAGTTCAAGGGTTTATTTTAATTTTTTTTTACATTTTTAAATTTAAAATATATGTTATTGTGTAGATTTGAACTCATGGCCTCAAACTTGAATAATTAGTTTGAATCACTAAGCTATAAGAGCTTTGTTGATCTAAATATAGTGTTATAATTTTTATATATTAACCAAACAAATATATATTACACATTCTGATTATCTGAGATTGAATTTATTTCACGTTATTTTATGTTTAATCAATGGATGAAACATTTAAACACTTTTTACACTTTATTTCAAATTCTAATAATATTTTAATTTTTTTTAAAAAAATTAGGGTCAAACCATAACCGGAACCATAACCGTAACCTCAACTGACGGTTCATGAACCGTAACCGGAACCGTCAATGAAGTTTAAGGTTAATAGTCGATGTTTTTTAAATCGTCGAACCGACGGTTCTGAACTGTCTAACCGGCGGTTATGGAACCGCGGTCAGGTTTAGGTTTTCGGATCTTGGCTAAGGTAGATCAATAAGATCACCATCTAACGCTTAAAAATTATTCGGTTTTGTACGGTTGCGCAACAGAATTTCATGCATTTTATCCGTTAATTTTTGTTAAGATTTCACTTCTCTTTTGAGATTTAATTTTAACACATTTCTTTCTTTATTTTGTTTTTACGGTTTAGTTTGTATCAGATTCACTTTGTACATGTGGGTATCGTCTGAAGTTTAGGGAATTCCATAGAATATTTTTATTTGCTTTTGTATGGATCTAATACTGCGATGAGTTGTCTCTTTTAAATGGAGTCCAGATGTTGTGCACTTATTTAAGTTTAGTTTGGTTTATTTGAAAATTGAGTCGTTGCTGACTCATGGGAACATGATTATGATATTTCTTCAATTGCTATTGTAATATACGTAGGTGAAATTAAGGTTGAGATAAGCCCAAATCCATTTTTGGGTTTAATTGGTAATTGATTTGGCTAGAAATCCCGCATTGATTTTATGAAACCTTTGATGTTTGTTTATATTGAGAAACAAATCATTGGAGTGTAGTAACGTAGAAGAAGGGTGCCCCACGCCGTCTGTCCGTCCGCTCAGCTCGCGTCGTCGTTGTCGCGAATGCAGCCCTACCTTCTCAATATTCGGATTTTCTGGGAAAAAGTGTCTTTTCATATTCCTGACCTTTCACCTTCTGTTTTAATGCTGAGTGAAATGTGACTAAGTGTGAAACTCAATTCGAGTTAATCTAATTTAATCATGAGATTTAAATTACAGATTAAAGTTCAGAGTCATCAGCTACCCCACTAAACATTAAATTAAAACTTTTGACCTTTGGGATGTCTGCTGCTCAGCTATATAAGCTGCACCAGCTTCAGTCTTTTAGCATACAAAAAATCATTCATACATTCATATTGTAAGACCCTAACGTCTCAATACGTCAATAATGCAATTATGACGTCATTTGTGTATATAAAAAATTTCATTCTTTAAAAGAAATCTCACTACATGCTTCACATATACCCTACGACTTTTATAAAAATTTGGGCAGAGTCTCCCCATAAACTTGATTCTCCAAAAAAAATCAAGAGACATATATCATCACCATGACAATAATAAAATCCCTAACAACACATCCTCATATAATTAAACTCCAACCTTCATAAATCATAATCTCCTCAAATAAACAGCATCTACGACACCCGAATGAAAGGAGAAACATTAAGACATATATACAAATCATATACAGGCATTAGGATGCTCACAAATGAGCAATGAATAAACGAGTATAAATTTACTCGCATACAATCACATCACCCTTTACCAATACTGATATCATGCTCCTGGTAGTATTCCACTCCAATGGCTCGAACTCACTTCAGAACCGATTGTCATATCTGTTTTACCTGTTTCACAGAAACAGCCCCCACAAAGGGTGAGCACGCTCCAACTCAACAGTCATACTCATATCAATATACAAAATTTAAATGCAACTGAATAAGATTATTAAAATCTATAAAATGTACTCCCTGAAAATTCTGGCCAATGAAGGCTTCATTATACTATTCATGTCTCAATATGTCACAAATCCACAATCGTCAAGATCGATAACATAATTTAAACGATGATACTCAATATCAAAATACATTGTTTCCTTAATGACACATCACTTATTTCACAATAGTAACCAACACAATTTAAAGGCACTCATGCCCATTTATTATGATCATTCTCAATGGTTTCTCATATCCAATCAGGTCCTCGGCATCAAGACTCAACTCACACAACCGGATTATGTGCACTTACATAACCGCAGTGCCAGAAGTAATAAACAACATTCACATACTCGAATTTCGCATAGTTGCACATTAAAGTTCATTACATAAATGCATTATTTTAGCATTTCTACATGGCATACATGCTCGTACGTCACTACGTACCTTATTGTCGACAATCCAAGTCAAGCTACAACTTTTTGACCGGAGGCTCGTAGAATATCTACAACAATTCAATTATCCAATCATAAATTCCATATCTAATAAATAAATATCACTTTCTCATGCCATTGCAAAACTCATGCTATTTTAAATATTGATCGTACAATTCTATCTAATATTTCCCGCCATCTAGAAACTAGTCTCCACTTGAACTAGAAACCATTAACTCACACGCACAACAACAACAATACACACCTACAAACCGTTATAAACACACATTGCCGGACAACATATATATACACATATACATTTCAAACACCAATTTACTTATCCAATCAAGAATACCCCACAACAGATTTGTACCAAGAGCAATCATTATTCCAACCCAACACAGTAGCTTAACTCAATTAAAATAGCATCGTAATTTGATTCACAGAAGGCAACGCTTCTTGAACAACAATCATCACATTTGTTTTTTTTACAAAAAGAAGCATGTTTTCGAACATAATTTGCAGCAGATTTCAAGCCTAGTAGCAGCAAGATTTTCGAACAAAACACAACAAAATTTTCGAACAATAGCATGATATTTTCGACCAAACAGTTGCCTAACATTGAACCAACTAGTTACTAACAAAGCTACAATACAACTCAACAAAGCCACAAACTACTAAATTTGAAGAAAATTTCCTGGACAGCAGCCATGAAAATCGACAACCAAAACCCCAAGAAAAATCGCAGCAGATAATCGAACCAAATCAACAAGAAATTTGAACTACATAACAGCATAGTTCGACCAAATATCAACAGAAAATCGTCCCAAAAAATGTCTGAAGAATCGCCCCATATGCGTCAAAACCGAACCCAAAATCAGCATCAAAATCGCACCAAAAAAGCAAGCATAAATCGAAAATCAAAAAGAGTAGTTAACTAAGAAATCGTAAAGCATTAAATCCCACAAGAACCTGAACAAAAAAACGAGCCGAGATCCTTTCTGCTGTGTGAGAATGACGATGGCGTGAAGAATGGGGAGAGGAAATGAGGGGGGCGGTGGGTTGATGGGGTGAGGGAAGAGGAGAGAAAGTTATCTAATCCTAGAATTAATCCCCACCATTTAATTTACATCTCTACACTTCATTGTTTTAATTCACAACTTAATATTAGATTCAATCTCCACCAATTATTATTTCATAATATAAAATCGCAAGAGCCCCTTTTAATTTAATTTACACTACAAGTTAACCTGCAAGTATTTATTTTAATCTCGGACCAAAATGACATTCCCAAGAATTTAAGAATCTCCTTGAATTTAATTAACATTATAAATTCAATCCCGGAATCATTTATCTCAACTCCGTTCCAAACTCTGATACTCAAGAATTAAATCCTGACATATCATATAAACACCATAATTAAATCGAATGAACGATTATTAATTATTATGGACATCACAATTCTCCCCAACTAATAAAATTTTGCCCTCGAAATTTAAACCTATGCTTACCATAAAAGGCAACAATTTAAATTGACGTACCATTATACAGTTCACATCTGTAGGACGACACCATCATTTGAATCATCATGGCTCGTAAACGTGGCGTACCACACCAACGATCTCAAGACTGCAAGTCACATCACTTTACCATATTCCAACATTAGCATTCAATGAGCTCACATATATTAATACCACTGACATGGAGATTATACAAGATCAATCATCATCATATTTACATACTTATCATGGATTGAATATTTCATACATTCTCTATCGCAACCAGCTGTTCATAAAGTATTGAAAAGATTTGATTATGTTACTCTGTAACATCTAAGAAAAATAGATCTCATGAACTAGAACAAGCAAGCCCCTTTTTCATGTTTACTTACCTATCTCATCACTTAAATTTTCTGTAGTATATAGATTTTTAGTTGAAGTCGTTTCTTTCACTCCACTGTGTTACATGTATTCTGTTAACCAGTATCAGTAATAATTTACTTTCATCATAGTGCACATCATATAATTGCTAAATCATGCAATCCATGTATATCATGTGTATATCAGAATGTATGACGATACACCAACATTTTATCGTATAAATTACCTCATACCTGTGAGGTTGCAAAATTATGCAATTTATACCAGCCTCGTCATATCGCACACCACCCTTGTCCGTATGAAATAATGGTACTCTTGAGCCCATAAACACCAACTTCTCATATATCATCTCCTGGTTATTATCTGGCATAATGCAATTACTAGAAAGCCCATTAGTAATTCTCATATGTATATCAACATTATACGCACAACAACCATATATCATCAATATGAATCATAATGAATGGTCTAACACGAATATTCTTACATCATGATTATACACACATAGCATCATAATATCGTTCATCCCTCAAATTTAGCTCATAACCCCTCATTTATTCTTATCTACTTGGATAAGTTATCTTATACTGTCCATCGTTCCTTACTAATCACTTGCATATAAACAATTTAAAACAACGCATCAACATTAACATTGAATGATTAATCTCAAACCTTTGTAGAGTAAGTCACTTATATGTACAATAGCATCATGGTATCATGCTCATCACAGTACTCACATGCTTTCAAACATCAACGTTTCCATATTTCATCACGCAGCTATCATCTGGTATGAAGTATTAAACAGAAGCTCATTAGTATTTCTCAAATACTCATAACATAACTACGTACCTCGTCATTTATGCATTATTGATATTCATAATGTTTCCGTCATCAAACATTCCCTGCGTCAAAAGTTTCACGCAATCCTGTACGCATCATGCTACAACAAACTCACATATATGTGTGATTGGAATTCAAGTGTGATTGAAATTCAACATAAGAATCACTTCCATGCCTCAATGACGTAATTCCTTTATTCAACAAGGTACTTTTCATAAATGAATAACATATCATAGTGTAGTATGTATTCATGATTTCTCATACGTCAGTCTCATCGCATTTATCATCATTTATATGCCTTCCAGTTTCTAACACAATATCAAAATGGTCCATCATTTAAAGTGAATGGTCATATATCTCATGTATTCTCATTATGACATTATTATATTGTCTATCTCATCATGCCTAACTCATCATTAATCACTCCATGATTATTTATCAGTGTTGTCATTATATACCAGAGAACAACATCATAATTTCCTACTTACTACGTCGACCCGCAACGTTCACAATGATCACACGTCCACACAGGACATTCGTAGCAATCTCACGTCATCCCGTGACGTTCCATGTCATCTCATGACCTGTTCATTAATCTCATTCCAACATGGTATATTTAACTCAGCATAACATGATTAACAGATCATTAATCTCACAGTATACAAAACAATCATGTTTTCATAAACCAATATCAATCAATCGAGATAATTCATAATCCACATATTTCAAACATGTTAAACCAAACAAAATGATTTACCTCAATTCATCGTTCCTCTGGAACATTCCAATATCCACTTGGGCCTACATCTCATGTACCGAAGGAACAACAATTGCTATCTGCAATCAACACATCATCAATATACATCGCTAACACGATAGCAGTATAACAATACTCATTTCACTACGGCGGTACGTAATATTCATCGCCCCACGCGGTACACAATACTCATCGCCAACACTGGCATACATAATCGCATCGTTAATACGGGCATCCATATAATATCTATAATCACAATGAATAAAATTACATTATTAAAACAATAAGATGTAATAACACTTACTGTACACAGTGGATCCACACTTGATCTTTAAATTGTCCCTATTCTCAACATTAATATTCCACAAAATATGATTTCATATCAATACACAATTTGATATACTCATCGCTAGCATAATAGCGGTTCAATAATACTCATCATCAATAACATGACCGCCCAATAATACTCATCGTCAATAATATGACTGTCCAATAATACTCATCGTCAATACATGACGGTTCAATAATACTCATTGTCAATACATGACGGTCCAATAATACTCATCGTCAATAATATGACGGTCCAATAATACTCATCGTCAATATATGACTGTCCAATAATACTCATCGTCAATACATGACAGTCCCATATACTCATCGTCAATACATGACGGTCCAATAATACTCATCGTCAATAATATGACGGTCCAATAATACTCATCTTCAATAATATGACGGTCCAATAATACTCATCGTCAATACATGACTGTTCAATAATACTCATCGTCAATAATATGACGCTCCAATAATATTCATCGTCAATATATGACGGTCCAATAATACTCATCACCTTGACATATCAGCGGCATTCACAACATTTCCATCACTTCGATATGATAGCAACAAATATTATAAATCTCAAATATCACAATAACAATTCAATATCAATGCATGTGTATAAATTCACATATATCTGCATTCTCAGAATCACAATATAATCATATCAATTATCACACGTTCGTTGTCACATATCCTTAGTCTAGTGCTGCCAAAACTTTCATGCCCTGACATCATATCCCGTATCTCATTTTTCTGATTATCCTACAAAATTAGACGTATATGACAAGTGCACAACTTAATAAGATTCATTTATTCGATTACTAGCAACAATATAAAATTACCACATAACTAAATACTCTCAGCATGGCATATCATTTGTTACCCATCTATCAATGATATAATTATAAAACAGCTACTAACTCAATGCACTTCTCAATAAGTGCCACCATGAGGATATGTAACCAGTTGCACAACAGTTATTCCCCACCACGCTCCTCGTATTTCATCAATGATGCTCCTCGTATTTCATCAATGATTGTGTAACCAAAACGGTTAATAATAGCACAAAACTGCATATCACATTATGCACATAGCATACACACAGACACAAAGTTGCAATCATGCGTAAATCATGTGTTATTTGACTTTCTCAACACACCCTAGGCCCTTAAACAGCCCAAAGAGCAAACCACTGCTCTGATACCACTAATGTAAGACCCCAACGTCCCAATACGTTAATAATGTGTGATGCCCGGGAATTATTGGTGTTAATCCCGGTGTGGTAATAATCCTTAATGGATTTTAATTATGGCAATTGCGTATTAATTGCGGTTTTGGGACTCCCGGGGATTTTAAATCCGGTTTTTTGGAGTCATTGGATCCAAAGGATGAGATTGTATCCTCGTCGTGGTGGTAACCTTGGAATTTCGTCTTTGGTGGGATTTGGGGTCCGGAGTACTTTGTACTGGGGCTGGTAATTGAATTAGAGTTGGAGAGATGATTTTTGAAAACAAATGATTTTTAATGAGTCATGATGTATTTGTGGAAGGATTGGTATTTCGAGTTTTGGTACTATATATACCAAGTGGACTCGATATTCCGTCATTTTGGCACGGAACCCTCCCCCTCTCTCTCTATGCTCAAGCCCTTCCCCCATTTCCCCTCTTCTTCCATTTGGTGGAAAATCGATGGTAGCTTGGCTCGGGAGCCGAATTTCTCGAAGATAATCAGCACATACTTCTCGGGACATGGAACTCAAGCAAGGTTTGGCTTGGACTACGGAAACTTAAGGTACGTGTAACGTACCTTAAGTATGTGCATGAGATAGATGAATGGTAAGGCATATTAGTCGATGCTCGTGTGTGAGCAATAATTATGTGTTGTATAAAGAGGCATGGGCCTTTCTCTTTTCATTATATGTGTGAGCAATCAACTAGGGAATTGCTAGATGAATTGAGATTGTGATTAGTGTATTACATAGGTGCATGATGTGTTAAATGGTCTTAATTGTGGAAATCGGATATTGCATGGTATATAATAGATGAAGCAAGAAATTTTATAGGTGGTATTGTGTGCCACGTTTACATGTAGTTTCCCTTTACACGTGATTGAATGCACCAAATGCATGGCTTAATGCACTAATTGTGGGTTAAGGGCACGGGGGCCCTTACATTAGTGGTATCAGAGCAGTGGTTGCTCTTGGGGCTGTTAAGGGCCTATGAACTTGTTGATAGGAATTGGTAGCACATATTTATACATGATGGTATTAGTGTTGTGTGACACCACTAATTGCTTATGTGCTTTTACGATATGGAAAGTGGTATTACTGATCATTGTGGTTGCAGGAATCATGTAGAATACGATGAGATGGCATTAATGGTACTGTCTGGCACTCCATGTATTATGTGCTAAGGGATCAGATTTTGTAGGAAAATCAGGAAATGGGAAATTAGATATGCTGTCCAAGGACAGGGATGATTGACAACAGACCGTGGGATATTGTGGTATGATTTCAATTGTTATTGAATATACAATGTGTTACTTTTAGCGTCCTACTATAGGTATATCATCAGCGATGGCTCATAATATTTGCCGCTGTCATGTCGAAGCCATGTACATGCCACTGTCATTGTCGAAGCGAGGGATATTATTGAGCCGCCGATTTGACGTAGTAGGATTTGTGAACTGTTGTGTTAACCTTGATGCAGGTATATAGAGCGAGTGGAAGATTCCAGTGGTTGTTATATACGAGCGAGGGAAGTACTTGCCGCTGTCATATGAAGCGATGGTATTATGATATTTGCCGCTGTCATGTCGAAGCGATGTACATGCCGCTGTCATTGTCGAAGCGAGGGATATCATATGATGCCGCTATATGTCGAGGGGTCCTAAAATTCCGCTGTTATAACAAGACCGGAACAGCCACATTATCGATATTGAGCGACGCGATCGGGAACAAAGTGCTGCGTGTAATGTGAGCCACCTCTTGGGTCCGAAAGGGACAAAGTGCTACATGCATGTGAGTACCTCTTGAGTCCTTGATCTGTTCCGCTGATTCACTTGGTGATGTTTCATGCCGCCAGGTATATTAATAGCGATGTCTCTTTCCGCTATGTCATTGGTGATGATTCATGCCACCAGGTATATTGAGCGATGGTTCATGCCGCTATATTATTGGAGATGGTTATTCCGCCAGGTGCGTGTATAGCGATGCCCCTTTCCGCTATGTCATTGGCGATGGTTCATGCCACCAGGTATATCGAGTGATGGTTCATGCCGCTGTATTATTGGCGATGATTATTCCGCCAGGTACGTGTATAGCGATGTCTTTTCTGCTATGTTATTAGCGATGGTTCATGCCGCCGGACATGTGTTTAGCAATGGTACATTCCACTGATTCCATGGCGATGGTTCTTGCCGCCGATTATATATATTGCGACGTCTCATTCCGCTATTCTGTTGATGATGGTTCGTACCAGGATGTGCATAGCAAGGCTCATGCTGCTGACCGTGTGACGAAGGATCATGCCGTCAATTTTGTAGCGATGGATTATGCCGATAGGTACACAACACGGGATTATGCCATCCTCGAGCGACGGGTGCTGATTGCATATTGCTGTTCGGCGACGGAGACAGGTAGACCGCTACTTTGTTAGCAAGGAATGGAGGTATATTACTGTTTCTTTTGTATTGTTTTAGATGCCATGTGTTTTGGCATGTGCCGTCACGGGTTGGCGTTGTTGTATTGAGTATTATGTGTTTTTGACATGTATCGTCATGGTTGACGATGTAGTTGTAGTTGTTGTATGTTGCCATGTACCGTCACTAGTTGACGATGAATTGAATGTCATGTGTTGGCATTACCGTCACGAGATGACGGCATAGTGGATGTTCTATGTGTGTGTAACGTCGTTGCGTTAAATAATACAATTGTATAGACGTTTTTAGTGGTATATTTTTTTGAGGTGCCGATGTTGGGCACAAGGTGGTGCTTACGTCACCGGTTGACGTGACCCTTATGCCGAGCTAGTTTGCTCGATCGAGGGCTGGATGTGCTATACATGTGTGTACCGCAGCGTGTGTTGAAGTAATTATGTTACGAGTAGTGGTATCTTTACGTGTACTTGTCGGGATGGTCTTTGGCCAAGTGATTCGTGATAGGAGTAGTCGTTGAGGAAACTACTCGCTTTCGTCGATGTGACGTGTGGTGGGCATGATCACACCCCCTGAGGGTGTGACATAAATCCTACGGAATTAGGAATGCTTTGTGGTTGAGCAAGGACACCTGGATGCCCTTTGTGTTTTGGTATTAGAGAAATATTGGGTGATGACCCACTACTCTAATGAATGTTACGGTATGGTGTACCGGGATGGAATGTATGGTACGTTGGTATGCTTGGTATAAGCCTATGGAGGCAGCGTTTTGCTAGCCAGGTATTGTAGCAGTGTTATAGTGTACTTGTTGTGGCCATTATACTGCGCCTTGGGACTGAGTTTGGTGGATCGTATGGTGATACGATGTGGACTTATGGTAGACTCTTGTAGTCTCAATGTGGCGTAATAATTGAGGCAGTGAATACCTCACGGGGACGTTTATACGTCGAGTGTTTGAGGGACTTGTACCGGGACAACTCGATTTTGTTGGAAATACCAACGTGAGTGCCAACAAGTCGTTGTTAGCTCTGGTTGAGATCCTTGCATATGGAATGCAACGGGAGTCACAATTTGAATTGTGGGATATAGTTAGTGGGGTAACACTACTATGTTGATTTTGTCTCTTGGAGAGATTTGGATTGTACTGTCTTGGAGATAGTTTGCATCGGTCATGGTTTGATTGTAAATCAGCCATGGTAAGCATTACTGGTGTTGGACCGAGTAATGGATTTCTTACCTCGGTGAGACGTTTGAGGAGACGTCTCCGGGGAGATGCTCGATTGTGGAGTGCTATGGCATTAGTACAGAGCATCGTTGGGATGTGTATACATGGCGTATGCGGGTTTTGATTTGGTAATAGTTGCAGGGATGCACTATTCTGAACCAGTCATCTTTTGTTGGTTCCGGGATATGTTTTGATATAAATATATCCATATTTTCCGAACGGCAGTTCGAAGTTGGAGGGTCATGAGTTCATGACATTTTCCTTGTGAGGAAGGCGGTATTGTTATACCTATCGGTTGAATCTTTTGGGAGATTCGTTGTTTTGGTTCGTGTGGGGTTGATGTTGAAATCACACCCTTTAGTTTTTGGTTGTCAACCATCATTCTCCGTGGAGTGAGAATAATTGAGGATTGACAGTTGGTTTTGGGATTTTGGGTATGATTGGAGATACCCAAGCCTATTGCATTGAGTATGCATGTTGTGTAGGTACTTGGGCATGTATGTGTATACAAATGCCCGTGTTTCGGTACTCGTCGAGCATCGAATTTATATGCTTTGATGAATGGATCTCCGGTGAGATTGTGGCACCTTGAGACTGGTAATCTCGATGGCACGATGTATTCTGAGGAATAATCGTGAAGTCCTGTTGACTTCCCCTGAGAAGGGGTTGTCGTGTTTTGGGACCATGGTGATTCTTGCTGGTTAATTTGATAGCCTTCCTGTTTTAGGATTGTTGAATCCCAGGATAAACGAGGGATGGCCAGGTTTCGGATTTGTTTAGTGTGACACGTATGGCGGGAATGTAATTGATTGTTCTTGCATGTCCTTTTGAGAATTTGAGACCTTGTCGAGTCTCGATTGTGTGTTTGGACCAAGATCTGATTTCTTGAAACACATGGAAGTAGGCATCTTTGGAGATGTGTTTCTCGGGGCCGTGTTGTGGCCCAATCCGTGTTGCAATGTGGTGCAACCACTCCTTTGATGGAGATGGATTTGGAAAGCGGGAACCGGATTTGGTATAGGTACACTATAGTGTACTGGTGGTTTTTCTGGGTAAGATGTATGGTTAACATTGTAGGCTGAATCGTAGAGATATCCTCGAGGCGATATCTATTTTGGAATCACGAATGATTTGTTTGGTAGCAGTTATGTTTGGTTGACTGCCTTTGAAATGGTTGGCATTGGGAATGCTGACGTTCTTCTTTGAGTTTGCGATGGTTTGGGAGGTTTACTCCATTCCAGATGGTGGTACGAGGTAGGTGCCCTCGCGGTTGGAATGTCGTTCATGATTTGTTCATGATTCGGCGATGTAGATCCGTTTTGGTTTGCGTTGTCTCGGCGTTTGTGGAGTGCGCCTGTGCAAATTTCGAGGACGAAATTTTATTAGTGGGGGATAATTGTGATGCCCGGGAATTATTGGTGTTAATCCCGGTGTGAATCCTTAATGGATTTTAATTGTGGCAATTGTGTATTAATTGCGGTTTTGGGACTCCCGGGGATTTTAAATCCATTTTTTTAGAGTCATTGGATCCAAGGGATGAGATTGTATCCTCGTCGTGGTGGTAACCTTGGAATTTCGTCTTTGGTGGGATTTGGGGTCCAGAGTACTTTGTACTGGGGCTGGTAATGGAATTAGAGTTGGAGAGATGATTTTTGAAAACAGATGATTTTTAATGAGTCATGATGTATTTGTGGAAGGATTGGTATTTTCGAGTTTTGGTACTATATATACCAAGTGGACTCGATATTCCGTCATTTTGGCACGGAACCCTCCCCCTCTCTCTCTACGCTCAAGCCCTTCCCCCATTTCCCCTCTTCTTCCATTTGGTGGAAAATCGATGGTAGCTTGGCTCGGGAGCCGGATTTCTCGAAGATAATCAGCACATACTTCTCGGGACATGGAACTCAAGCAAGGTTCGGCTTGGACTACGGAAACTTAAGGTACGTGTAACGTACGAGCATGACCTTAATTATATCATTGCAATTATTGTGCATGAGATATATGAATGGTAAGGGTTATTAGTCGATGCTCGTGTGTGAGCAATAATTATGTGTTGTATAAAGAGGCATGGGCCTTTCTCTTTTCATTATATGTGTGAGCAATCAACTAGGGAATTGCTAGATGAATTGAGATTGTGATTAGTGTATTGCATAGGTGCATGATGTGTTAAATGGTTTTAATTTGGGAAATTGGATATTGCATGGTATAGAATAGATGAAGCAAGAAATTTTATAGGTGGTATTGTGTGCCACGTTTACATGTAGTTTCCTTTTACACGTGATTGAATGCACCAAATGCATGGCTTAATGCACTAATTGTGGGTTAAGGGCACGGGGGCCCTTACATAATGCAATTCTGGCGTCATTTGTGTATATAAAAATTTAAATTCTTTAAAAGAATTCTCACTACATGCTTCACATATACCACATGACTTTTATAAAAATTTGGACAGAGTCTCCCAATAAACTTGACTCTCCAAAAAAAATTACGAGACATATATCATCACCATGACATAATAAAATCCCTAACAACACATCCTCATATAATTAAACTCCAACATTCACCCAAAATAAATTCATCTGCTCAAATCATAAATCATAATCTCCTCAAATAAAATGCATCTACGACACCCGAATGAAAGGAGAAACATTAAGACATATATACAGATCATATACAGGCATTAGGATGCTCACAAATGAGCAATGAATAAACGAGTATAAATTTACTCGCATACAATCACATCACCCGTTACCAATACTGATATCATGCTCCTGGTAGTATTCCACTCCAATGGCTCGAACTCACTTCAGAACCGATGTCATATCTGTTTTACCTGTTTCACAGAAACAGCCCCCACACAGGGTGAGCACGCTCCAACTCAACAGTCATACTCATATCAATATACACAATTTAAATACAACTGAATAAGATTATCGAAATCAATAAAATGTACTCCCTGAAAATTCTGGCCAATGAAGGCTTTCTTATACTGTTCCTGTCTCAATATGTCACAAATCCACAATCGTCAAGATCGATAACGTAATTTAAACGATGATACTCAATATCAAAATAAATTGTTTCCTTAATGATACATCACTTATTTCACAATAGTAACCAACACAATTTAAAGGCACTCATGCCCATTTACTATGATCATTCTCAATGGTTCTCATATCCAATCATGCCCTCGGCATCAAGACTCAACTCACGCAGCAGGATTATGTACACTTACATAACCGCAGTGCCACAAGTAATAAACAACATTCACATACTCGAATTTCACATAGTTGCAAATTAAAGTTCATTACATAAATGCATTATTTTAGCATTTCTACATGGCATACATCCTCGTACGTCACTACGTACCTTATTGTCGACAATCCAAGTCAAGCTACAACTTTTTGACCGGAGGCTCGTAGAATATCTACAACAGTTCAATTATCCAATCATAAATTCCATATCAAATAAATAAATATCACTTTCTCATGCCATTGCAAAACTCATGCTATTATAAATATTGCTCGTACAATTCTATCTAATATTTCTCGCCGTCTAGAAACTAGTCTCCAATTGAACTAGAAACCATTAACTCACACGCACAGCAACAACAATACACACCTACAAACCGTTATAAACACACAGTGCCGGACAACATATATATATACACATATACATTTCAAACACCAATTTACTTATCCAATCAAGAATATCCCACAAGAGATTTGTACCAAGAGCAATCATTATTCCAACCCAAAACGATAGCTTAACTCAATTAAAATAGCATCGTAATTTGATTCACAGAAGGCAACGCTTCCTGAACAACAAACATCACCTTTTTTTTTTTACAAAAAGAAGCATGTTTTCGAACATTTGCAGCAGATTTCAAGCCTAGTAGCAACTAGATTTTCGAACAAAACACAACAAGATTTTCGAACAAAACACAACAAGATTTTCGAACAATAGCATGAAATTTCGACCAAAACAGTTGCCTAACATTGAACCAACTAGTTACTAACAAAGCTACAATACAACTCACAAAGCCACAAACTACTAAATTTGAAGAAAATTTCCTAGACAGCAGCCATGAAAATCGACAACCAAAACCCCAAGAAAAATCGCAGCAGATAATCGAACCAAATCAACAAAAAATTTTGAACTACATAACAGCATAGTTCGACCAAATATCAACCGAAAATCGTCCCAAAAAATATCTGATGAATCACCCCATATGCGTCAAAACCGAACCCAAAATCAGCATCAAAATCGCACCAAAAAAGTAAGCATAAATTGAAAACCAAGAAGAATAATTATCTAAGAAATCGTTAAGCATTAAATCCCACAAGAACCTGAACAAAAACGAGCCGATATCCTTTCTGCTATGTAAGAATGATGATGGCGTGAAGAATGGGGAGAGGAAATGAGGGGGGCGGCGGGTTGATGGGGTGAGGGAAGAGGAGAGAGAGTGGTTTTTATCTAAACCTAGAATTAATCCCCACCATTTAATTTCCATCTCTACACTTCATTATTTTAATTCACAACTTAATATTAGATTCAATCTCCACCAATTATTATTTCATAATTTAAAAACGCAAGAGCCCCTTTTAATTTAATTTAAACTACAAGTTAACCTGCAAGTATTTATTTTAACCCCGGACCAACATGACATTCCCAAGAATTTAAGAATCTCATTGAATTTAATTAACATTATAAATTCAATCCCGGAATCATTTATCTCAACTCCGTTCCAAACTCCGTTACTCAAGAACTAAATCCTGACATATCATATAAACACCATAAGTAAATCGAATGAATGATTATTAATTATTATGGACATCACACATATTTGAGAGTGGTACAAACTACAACTGTTCAAAAGAGTCTGCTAGGAATTCTGCTTCAATGCGAGAGAGGTGATTTGGTATTGTACCTCGGAACTCACTTGTCCAGGAGCCAAGAAGCTTAGGCGGACAAATTTGAGTTGACGGGCACACGGCTTGTTGTTGCCCGGTCCAGAATCAGTTACAGTTTCCTGTTGCGAAGATTTTGAACAGTATATATAAACTGTTGCTGTAAGTTTACTATTTTAGTCTAATTTATTTTGCATCATCATTGTAATATGATTAAATTCGCCTCTTTAAATATACAGAACCAACAATCATAAACTCAAATTTTGTTTTTGTTTTTGTTCTGTTTTTTGTGTTCTTTAAATTTTCGGATTTTAATCAATTGTAATTTCGAAAAAATTGTTATTGCTCAAGTTTTTACTTAATTCAGACACTGTGTAAGGATTTATCCCGTTGTTTAAAAATTGTTTAATATTATTTGTGTTCTATCATTTATGTTCTGTTTTAGCTATTGCTGACCAGATTCCCAACCGAATTGCTGAGAATACTGAGATTCCAATGAGCTAGCGGCTGCGTTGTGGTCTTTATGACAGTTCTGAGAAACCCGATGTCGTTCTCTCAATTTGAGAAACCGGAAAAGTTCAAAGGTTCAAGCTTTAAGCGTTGGCAGCTGAAGATGACGCTCTTCTTGACCAACTTGAACTTGATCAGGTTTCTCAAAGAGGAGAAATCGGTGGAGGACAAAGAGGATTCTCAATGTGCTGTAATAGTCGAATCGTGGATGAATGCCGACTACATCTATCGCAACTACGTACTGAATTCTCTTGACGATGCACTTTATGTGTATTCCCCCAAGGAACTACGAAGATTTTTGGGAATCGTTAGAAATGAAGTACAAAGTTGACGACGCAGGCGCAAAGAAATTTGTAGCTGGACGATTCCATGACTATTGAGTGGTAGATAACAAGAGTGTTGTTGAGCAATGCAAAGAGCTGCAGCTGATATATCATGAACTTGATGCCGAAGGTATGGGGCTAAATGATACCCTCCAAGTGACGATGATGATTGAAAAATTACCACCATCTTGGAAGGACTTCAAGAGCTACCTGAAGCACAATCGAAAGATGATGAGTCTCGAGGACCTTATCAGGAGGCTGTGCATCGATCAAGACAACCGAAAAGTTGACAAGAAATCAATCGGAATGATTTCCAAGGCCAACGGTTGAAGTTTGGGACACCTCCCATGGGAATAAGCAAAAATGCACTTTTGATTCCAAGGGAGATATTCAGAACAAGAGGTTCACAGGTGACTGCCACGTGTGGAAAAAACCTAGCCATAAGGCCAATGACTGCAACCAACGCCAAATCAATGAGGGTAAAAGGAAGACAGTCACAAACAGAGGCAAAATGTAAGGACCCTAGTTCCTTAAGTACGAATTAAGGGCATAATTAGAGCTAACATATATCATCAGAGTGTAAAATGATCGTGTTGAGACTACGAGCCTTAAGAGTTACATGCCAATTCAAGGACTATCAATGGATTAATTACATTTCCAAACAAAAATGAATGTTATCAACTACAGCTTTATACTACTCCTAGAGTAGACACTATAGAAAAGTAATCATGTCCTTCTTTTCCCCAAAAGTGTTCTTCTCAAGCTCACCGCCTCAACCCGCCTTAGCCCTTCTTATCATGCCAAAAGTGTACCTACAAGGACAACCCCCAAACATGAGCAATAATATCATTCATATTCAACACAATATGAATATAAGGCATAAATGCATAAATCACAATAAAACTCTTCCTGTTTTTCCCATGTACCTGTACCATAACTCATGAGTATAATCAATAGATTATTTAATGGTCCACACATGTCATGACATAATACCATTTCATCAACACCAAATACCAATCACCAATCCCTAGTCTGTCCATCACAATGTATTTTAATGCCCCTCGCTTATTTACATATAGGCGGCATAGAATAACCTCGCTTCAATGGACATGCGGCGCTCCCACCCCTCGCTTCACATTGAGCGGCAAATATTCTTTCCTCGCCCTATATGATAACCACGCTCAAATGTGACATGCGGCGCTCCCACCCCTCGCTTCACATTTAGCGGCAACAAATCAAATAGCGGCAAGCATTAAAATCATCAAGGGATGACCACGACTCATGGGATGTGCACCAATAACCATCATATGCATATACAATCATCATGCATAATTCAACATGTATTTGCATCCACAATGCATAATTCCATATATACTCGCATCCACAATGCATAAACAATGAGTATATTAGATACATGTACCATTGGGTGCCCGTACGTCTTCTACGTACCTTTCCAAAAGTAGGATGTGGTAGGACTTCACTTCCTTGGCTGTGTTGCCACCTGGGATGGTTCTACATATTCACACAAATCAATATTAGAACCCAATAATAGTCCAATACCAAAAATCCTACAAAAATAATCAAAAACACCCATTTTGGTGTCTAGCGATCGATCCCCATATAGCCCCGATTGATCGCGAGACTACACTGTCTCATTCAACAAAAAATCCAAATTCGCGATCGATCGCTGAGTTTGCGCCGATCGATCGCGACCTCGCCGATCGACCGCGCCAAACTCGCGATCGATCGCTGAAGGCTACTGCCTTCACCCTTGCAGCTCGCGATCGATCGGTGGAAAGTGCCGATCGATCTCCGAGTCCTGTACACCCGATTTTTGGGCACTATTCATCCTTCTCCTTCCCCAACTCAAACAAACTCAAATATTAAAACATCAACCATACCAAATCACTAAAAACCTTCAATAAACATTCTCATAAACTCAAAAATCCAACACCCAACCAAAATAATACCAATCCAAAATAACCCATTTCAAAGCCATATCAAAACCACCACAAACTCAATCCAAACACAACAAAAACATTAGGGAGGTACCCATACCTCTTGGGGACTCCAAAGCTCACACTAAATCCCACAAAACAAGTTTTTGGAAGGACTTCTCTTCACCCCTTTGCTAAAAATCGAAAATGGGAGAGAAGGAGGGTTTGGTGGTTGATTTGGGGAAAGTTGGAAAGTGAAGGTAAAAAGGGGAATTGGGGTATAAGTGGGTTGGGTTTAAAATAATATTACACCCCACAATTCCACGGTGTATATAACACCCCAACATGATATTTTAAAAGCATTACATCACAATGCTCCACAACCTCAAATAAATGCACGCTTCACCAATAAATGACTACCAACACATGTAAGTCATTAAAACATCCAATTATCCAACATTCATCACATGCACCCCGAAATGCATTCGCGGTCACGCCTACCATGTGACTAAGCATTTCAACGTGATAAGTAAATCCAGCACATAATTAATTATCACCATAATTCATCATATAAACACAATTAATGCTCAAATTGCAATCAATTATTTCGGGGATATCACAATACTCCCCTACTTATAAGATTTCGTCCTCGAAATCACATGCACTTACCCCAAAATGAAACTAAACATAATCACATACCAGAGAATAGTTCCGGGTAGTGCTGCACCATATGCCGCTCCGTCTCCCACGTAGCCTCCTCGACACCCCCGCGATCCCACTGAACCTTGATCATAGGTATCACTTTGTTCCGAAGTCTACGGTCTGCTCGATCCAGAATTCTAACAGGCCGTTCCACATAAGACACATCGGTTTCCAACTGGACCTCGGAAGGCTGTAACACATGAGATGGATCCGGCTCATACTTCCGCAGCATCGATACATGAAACACATCATGTATACCAGATAAAGAAGGTGGCAAAGCCAGTCGGTAAGCTAAGGTGCCAATGCGCTGTAAGATCTCGTACGGCCCAACATACCTCGGAGATAGTTTTCCACGCATCCCAAATCGCACAACGCCTCTGAAAGGCGAGATCTTCAAAAAGACCTTATCTCCCAACTAGAATTCCAACGATCTCCGCCGTTTATTCGCATTAGCTGCCTGTCTGTCCTGAGCTGCTTTCATTTTCTGCCTTATCATCTTTATCTTCTCTTCCATTTCTCGGATCAACTCCGGTCCTCCGACCGATTTGCGGTCCAAATCATCCCAACACAAGGGTGATCTACACCGTATGCCATAAAGAGCTTCAAAAGGAGCCATCTGAATGCTCGCTTGGTAGCTATTATTATAGGAGAACTCTACCAAGGCCACTGAATCTTGCCAAGAATCATCGAACTCCAATACACAAGCCCTCAACATGTCCTCGAGCATTTGGATAGTACGCTCGGTCTGGCCATCCGTCTGAGGATGATAAGCAGTGCTCAATCTAACTTCAGTCCCCAAGGCTGACTGAAGACCCTCCAAAAATGAGATGTGAATCGTGGATCTCGATCCGACACTATGGAAATGGGGATCCCATGCAATCTCACCACATCTCGAATATACAACTGCGTCATCCTCAAAAAGGTGAAAGTCATGCTATAGGGGATGAAATGAGCTACCTTAGTCAATCGATCCACAATCACCCAAATAGCATCAAAACCTGAAGTACTCCTCGGCAGGTGAGTCACGAAGTTCATGGAAATGTGCTCCCACTTCCACTTCGGTATCTCTAAGCTTCTCAACTCGCCACCAGGTCTCTGCCTCTCTGCCTTAACCTGTTGGCAGATCAAGCACCTCTTAACAAAAGCGACGACATCACACTTCATTCTTTTCCACCAGAACTGACCACGCAGATCTTTATACATCTTCTTTCCACCTAGGTGGATACTAAGTCTGCTACTATGAGCTCGCTCCAAGATCCCTCTACGCAACTCTGGCGTACTCGGAACCACCCAACGGTCACCCAATCTCAAGGATCCGTCATCGGCCACTCTGAATTTCGTTGGCTGACCAAGATGTACTAAAGATAACCATCTCTGAACCTCATCATCTGACCTCTGAGCTCTCCTGATGTTCTCATAGATATCTGGCCCAGCTAACAAGGTCGATACATATACTTGTGATGTATCTACGTCAAAATCATAGCCCAGATGGCAATAGGAGGTCATCATAGCTGACAAATGGATGACGTCCTCAGCAATACTCCTCACTTTCCGGCTCAAAGCGTCTGCTGTCAAATTAGCTTTTCCGGGATGGTACTCAATCTCACAATCATAGTCCTTGAGTAAGTCCATCCACCTTCTCTGCCTCATGTTCAGCTCCGCCTGAGTGAATAAAAACTTGAGGCTCTTGTGATCCGTGTAAATGGTAAACGAAGTACCATACAAATAATGTCTCCAAATCTTCAGGGCGAATATGATAGCCGCCAATTCCAAGTCATGGACTGGGTATCTAGTCTCATGCGGCTTCAACTGCCTCGACGCATAAGCTACCACATGCTTATCTTGCATCAGTACACACCCAAGGCCCTGAAGTGATGCATCGGTATACAAAACAAACCGGGAGTTTTCCATAGGAATCACCAATACTGGCGCCGTCGTCAAACGGTGCTTCAACTCCTGGAAGCTCTCCTCACAAGCTTCTGACCAAAAGAACGGTATTCCCTTCTGGGTCAACTGAGTCAACGGCTTGGCGATCTTCGAAAACCCCTCGACAAAGCGTCGATAATAACCGGCCAAGCCAAGGAAGCTCCGTATCTCAGGCACAGAAGCGGGTGCAGCCCACTCCAACACAGCTTCAATCTTCCTGGGATCCACGGATATCCCGCTGCTAGATATGACATGCCCCAGAAACACTACACTGCTCAACCAAAATTCGCACTTGCTGAGCTTGGCATACAACTGGTGGTCTCTGAGAATCTGGAGCACTGTCCTCAAGTGTTTCACGTGCTCTTCATCGCTCCGGGAGTAGATGAGAATGTCGTCGATGAATACAATGACGAACTGATCAAGATAGGGTTGGAACACCCGATTCATCAAACTCATAAAGACCGCTGGAGCATTCGTCACGCCGAACGGCATCACTAGGAACTCATAATGTCCATATCGAGTCCGAAACGCCGTCTTCTGCACATCCTCCTCTCTGACTAAAATCTGATGGTACCCGGATCTCAAATCAATCTTGCTATAAAGTCTGGTACCTTGCAACTGATCAAACAGATCATCAATCCTTGGGAGTGGATACTTGTTCTTCACTGTGGCCTTATTCAGTTGCCGGTAATTGATGCACAACCGCATCGAACCGTCCTTCTTTTTCACAAAGAGAATCGGTGCGCCCCATGGCGATACGCTCGGGCGTATATATCCCTTGTCAAGGAGGTCCTGCAACTGCTCCTTCAACTCTCTTAACTCTGCCGGTGCCATCTGGTAAGGTGCACGAGAGATAGCCCATGTCCCCGGTAATAACTCGATCCCAAATTCGACTTCTCTAGCCGGTGGGAAACCTGGGATCTCCTCGAGGAATACATCAGCAAACTCTGCTACCACTGGTACATCCTCAACTCTCAATTCTTTATTCTTCCCAGATGTGTCCATGGCATAGATGAGATAGCCCGTGTGGCCACGTTCCAATAATTGGGTCATCTTGATTGCTGAAATCAACGGAATCTTCGCACGAGAACCGTTGCCATAAAAAGTCCACTGTATTCCCAAATCAGATCTGAACCTCACTGTTCTCTGCCGACAATTCACCACTACCTGGTATCTGTTCAGAATGTCAATACCCACAATGCAGCCGAAGTCTGACATGCCTAACACAATCAAATCGGCCTTCAACTCGTTGTCCTCAAAATAAATGAGGCAATCTGCAAGAAACTGGTCGGCAACAATATTTCTTCCAGTGGGTGTCGAGACTATGAGAGGCGTGGGTAAAGAAGACGTGTGCATATGGTGTCTCTCCACAAAGCCCACAGATACAAAAGAGTGGGAGGCACCTGTATCTATCAAAATAAAAGCAGGGTACATAAATAAATGACACGTACCGGCGATCACCTCCTCTGGGGCTGCCTGGGCCTGCTCTCTAGTCAGTTCATACACCTGCCCCTGGGACGGTCCCACTGCCTGACCTCCCGATGGTCGAGGCGCAAACTGCTACCTCTGGTGCACCGTCCTGTCATCAAATCTCGGCCTGTTTCCTTGAAACTCTGACTGTCCTCCCCGAGTGGGGCAATACCGAGAGATGTGGCCCATCTTGCCACAACTATAACAGGCAGGGCACTTACTCGAAGAATGTGGCCCTCCACAATTGTCGCACCTAGACTCCCCTGATCTATTTCCTTGCGTAGGCCCTCGGTTGGCCGACCAATTATTTTTCTTGTTCTCTTGCTTCTGACCATAAGATTTCTTTCCACTAAACCGTGAGGATGAAGAGGCACCACGAGGTTTAAATGACTCCCCTCGGGGCCTCAAGCTATCAGCAGCTTGCCTCTGTTGTGGCACCTGTGGGGGTACAGCACTCGGGTAGGCCCCAACTCCAATCTCCGCAAGTTCTGCTCTCGTGAGAGCATCATCAAAAGAAGTGGGGTTATTGGTGATGACCCGGTCAAAAAGCTCCGGCCGCAACCCCTTCATGAAGTTTCTCATCTTTGCGTGTCCATTGGTGGCAATGTGTGGAACATACCTCAGCAACGAGGAATAATGCATGGCATAGTCTGACACTGACATGCTCCCTTGTTTCAAGCTTGCAAACTCGTCTTCCTTCGTCTGTCTTGCCGCTGCAGAGAAGTACCGGTTCAGAAACCAGGTTCTGAAGAGCGTCCAATCGATCACTGCACCCTGTGCTCTCAGTTCCATTACCGTGCTCCTCCACCACATGGAAGGTTTCTTTGCCAACTGGAACTCCGCCAGCCTCAGCCATGCTGTAACAGTACAAGGAGCTGATACAAATATCTGTTCAAGCCTTTCTAGCCACTCCTCAGCCTCCTCTCCTGATTCTGTCCCCTCAAACCGGGGCGGGTGGTAAGACAGAAACTGAGTCAAACTGATCTCACCAGGCAGTAACAACTGAGCCACTGGTTCCATGCCTACAGCTGGTGGAGGTAGAGGGTTTTCTTGACCAATGCTAGCGTTCACGCTCCCAACATCACAGACCTCTTCATTAAGGTTCCCCGCGTTCATAGCAGCCATGCTGTAACACAAAGGTTAACAACAATTCCAAAACAAATATATATGTTATACCGTTAGATAACATGAATGATAATAAGCATGTTAGTATAACAGTATATACAACAATATGCACCACATGCATAAACATGCTTCAAATGTAAGCACCTAGCCAATCATGCTAAGGCTACCCTTCACTCGTTCCCGGGTTCTCTAACCACTGCTCTGATACCACTAATGTAAGTACCCTAGTTCCTTAAGTACGAATTAAGGGCATAATTAGAGCTAACATATATCATCAGAGTGTAAAATGATCGTGTTGAGACTATGAGCCTTAAGAGTTACATGCCAATTCAAGGACTATCAATGGATTAATTACATTTCCAATCAAAAATGAATGTTATCAACTATAGCTTTATACTACTCCTAGAGTAGACACTATAGAAAAGTAATCATGTCCTTCTTTTCCCCAAAAGTGTTCTTCTCAAGCTCACCGCCTCAACCCGCCTTAGCCCTTCTTATCATGCCAAAAGTGTACCTACAAGGACAACCCCCAAACATGAGCAATAATATCATTCATATTCAACACAATATGAATATAAGGCGTAAATGCATAAATCACAATAAAACACTTCCTGTTTTTCCCATGCATTTTAAACGCTTCCAGTTTGGTTGTCCCTGTACCATAACTCATGAGTATAATCAATAGATTATTTAATGGTCCACACATGTCATGACATAATACCATTTCATCAACACCAAATACCAATCACCAATCCCTAGTCTGTCCATCACAATGTATTTTAATGCCCCTCGCTTATTTACATATAGGCGGCATAGAATAACCTCGCTTCAATGGACATGCGGCGCTCCCACCCCTCGCTTCACATTGAGCGGCAAATATTCTCTCCTCGCCCTATATGATAACCACGCTCAAATGTGACATGCGGCGCTCCCACCCCTCGCTTCACATTTAACGGCAACAAATCAAATAGCGGCAAGCATTAAAATCATCAAGGGATGACCACGACTCATGGGATGTGCACCAATAACCATCATATGCATATACAATCATCATGCATAATTCAACATGTATTTGCATCCACAATGCATAATTCCATATATACTCGCATCCACAATGCATAAACAATGAGTATATTAGATACATGTACCGTTGGTTGCCCGTACGTCTTCTACGTACCTTTCCAAAAGTAGGATGTGGTAGGACTTCACTTCCTTGACTGTGTTGCCACCTGGGAGGGTTCTACATATTCACACATATCAATATTAGAACCCAATAATAGTCCAATACCAAAAATCCTACAAAAATAATCAAAAACACCCATTTTGGTGTCTCGCGATCGATCCCCATATAGCCCCGATCGATTGCGAGACTACATTGTCTCATTCAACAAAAAATCCAAATTCGCGATCGATCGCTGAGTTTGCGCCGATCGATCGCGACCTCGCCGATCGACCGCGCCAAACTCGCGATCGATCGCTGAAGGCTACTGCCTTCACCCTTGCAGCTCGCGATCGATCGGTGGAAAGTGCCGATCGATCGCCGAGTCCTGTACACCCGATTTTTGGGCACTATTCATCCTTCTCCTTCCCCAACTCAAACAAACTCAAATATTAAAACATCAACCATACCAAATCACTAAAAACCTTCAATAAACATTCTCATAAACTCAAAAATCCAACACCCAACCAAAATAATACCAACCCAAAATAACCCATTTCAAAGCCATATCAAAACCACCACAAACTCAATCCAAACACAACAAAAACATTAGGAGGTACCCATACCTCTTGAGGACTCCAAAGCTCACACTAAATCCCACAAAACAAGTTTTTGGAAGGACTTCTCTTCACCCCTTTGCTAAAAATCGAAAATGGGAGAGAAGGAGGGTTTGGTGGTTGATTTGGGGAAAGTTGGAAAGTGAAGGTAAAAAGGGGAATTGGGGTATAAGTGGGTTGGGTTTAAAATAATATTACACCCCACAATTCCACGGTGTATATAACACCCCAACATAATATTTTAAAAGCATTACATCACAATGCTCCACAACCTCAAATAAATGCATGCTTCACCAATAAATGACTACCAACACATGTAAGTCATTAAAACACCCAATTATGCCACATGCATCACATGCACCCCGAAATGCATTCCCGATCACGCCTACCATGTGACTAAGCATTTCAACGTGATAAATAAATCCAACACATAATTAATTATCACCATAATTAATCATATAAACACAATTAATGCTCAAATTGCAATCAATTATTTCGGGGATATCACACAAAGGCAAGAGTCCTGCTCATGCCCACATTGCTGAGGACTACCTGAGCTCAGACATGGATGACATGCATCTGACTGCAGTGGTGTCAGAGGTGAACCTTGTTGTTGGGAATTCCAAGGAATGGAGGTGGACACTGGGGCTACTCGCCACATATGCGCCAACAAATGGATGTTCAAGACCTATCAACTGGTAAACGATGAGCACTGCTACATGAGAAATCCAGCAGTCTCAAAAGTTGAAGGCAAAGGGACAGTTATGCTAAAGATGACTTCCGGCAAAGAGTCAACTCTTACCGAGGTGCTCCACGTGCCAGAGATCCGAAAGATCTCATCTTGGGAGCAATGCTGAACAAGAAAGGCTTTCGGCTTGTGTTTGAATCTGACAAAGTCATTCTGTCCAATGGTGGTATGTTCTTGGGCAAGGGCTATTTGGCAAATAACATCTTCAAGATGACTGTAATGACTTTAGCTCCTAATGATAAGTCTAGTATAGAGGTTGAGATTGATGTAAATGCAGCCAATGAGTATAGCACAAGCAAAAATAATGTAATGACTGTTGCCAATGTGGCTAATAAAATTTTAAAGTTTGATTATGCTTGTGAGTCGTTACATTTGTGGCATGACAGATTATGACATGTGAATTATAAGTCTTTACAAATGCTAATGTCTTTTAATCTATTGCCTAAATTTAACATCAATCATAAACACAAGTGTGAGACTTGTGTAGATGCCAAATTAATCAAGTCTTCATTCCACTCAATTGAGCGAAGCACCGAACCGTTAAACTTGATCCATACGGATGTATGCGATCTAAAATATGTACAATCTAGAGGCGGTAAAAATTATTTCACAACTTTGTCGATGATTGTACAAAATATTATTATGTCTACTTAATGAGAAGTAAAGAATAAGCAGTAGACATGTTCATTCACTACAAGAATGAAGTTGGGAATCAACTCGATAAAAAGATTAAAAATCTTATGTGCTCAGAGTGGCATTTTTCATCACACCACTATGCCTTATTCTCCCGAGCAAAAGGGTATTGCTGAAAAGAAAAATAGAACGCTTAAGAAAATGATGAATGCAATGCTTATAAGTTCTTACTTACCTCGGAACTTGTGGGGAGAAGCTCTGATTTCCACCAACTATGTGCTAAACACAGTACCACATAAAAAGTTGGATAAAACGCCTTATGAATTGTGGAAAGGTCGCATACCTAGCTACAAGTTTTTAAGAGTTTGCGACTATCTAGCAAAGGTTCCAATTCCACCTCCTAAACGGACTAAGATAGGACCTAAGAATGTGGATTGTATATTTATCGGATATGCGCAAGATAGCAGTGCCTATCAATTTCTGGTACACAAGTCAGATAATGTAGAAATGCATGTAAATACTATCATTGAGGCTATGGATGATTCATTCTTTTGAGGATATGTGAGGACCTGGGATTATAGATGTTAATCCCGGAGTATTAATAACCCATAAAGTTGGTTTTTACGTGGCGATTTAGAGTTTAATCGCGGTGTTGGGCCTCCCGAGCTCGTCTATTTGAGTAGTTGGGATCGTTGGATCCCGAGGTTGAGATTGTATACTCATTTCAGTGAAAAACCTATGAGTTGGGTTTTTGGTGTGACTCGGGATCAGGGGTGCTTTGTGTGGGCACCGGTATGGGTTTTTGAGGTTAGAGATAGAGTTTTTGAAAACAGATGATTTTTAATGAATCATGATGTATTTGTGGGGCTATTGGTATTTCGGGGTAATTTTGCTATATATACCGGTTGAACCCGAGATTTTAATTTTGGACGCCATTTCTTTGCCTTGCCCGTCTCTCTCTCCCCGTCTGCCCTTCCCGATTTCCCTCAACCCTCGCCGCTAAAAGCACCGCGCCCGCCGCCGTCCGGCCACTATCCAGCGCTTCCGGACCGCCGTTAGCTTCGTCTCTTCCAGGCGCAACTTTCCACACCAAGAATTTGAAGTTTCGTCGAGAATCGCGTTCGGATTTACCAGAAAAGCGCAGAGGTCCGATTTCTAGGGTTTATCCGATTTCGATCGATTTCCTTCCGATTTTCGATTGGGTAACCTTCCTTACCCCTTTTTTGTTCTTCTCCTGTAATTCCCTGCCATTTTTGTGATGTTTGGTTCGAATTATTCGCTGCTTGCGTGAGGGTGGCGTGCGATTTTTGGGGTTTTGGCAGGAGGGGCGGTGGTTCTTGATGTTGATCGATTATTTCATGTTTTAGATGAATTATGGTACTTGGTTGGGTTCGAATTGTGATGTTAAGGGTTCGAAAATTTCAGGGTGGTTCTTGAGCAATTTTCGTTGATGTCTCATTCGATTTCCCTCCCTGCATGTGCTCTACCCCGGGTCCTTTAAATGGTCAATTGTCGTGTGTTGACAATTTTTATAAGGGTTGTGGATGTGCTTGAGCATGGGTTACATGTTCGTAAATAATTGTGAATTATTTATCGTGTTAGAACATCATTCCTCGGGGCATGGGACACGAGCAAGGTTTGGCTCGGACTGCGGAGATTTAAGGTACGTGCGACGTACGAGCATTTCTTTATATGAGAGCATTTGTGAAATGCATAATGTATTTTGATTGCATTAAATAGTTGTGCGTATGGTTATATATATGTGTTGATATAGCTATGGAACGACCAAATCTTGATATCGCCGCCACAAGCGTGCATGATACTAGAGTAGTATAACTTTTACAAGATATATGGGGTACTAGATTTATATGATCATTGTAGGGCATTGAGATGCCTGAGAATGACTGTGGAATCATGTAATCATTGTAAGACATTTGAGATGTCTGAGTATAATGGAGAATTGGTAAAATAAATGCGAGGCATTTGAGCTATCTATGATTGGTAGCGAACTTGGAAATCAGTATTAGATATTGAGATATCTATATTTGCATGTATAATGAAATTGGAATCATTCCTTGTTGATATTCGAGAATTAGGCATGCGATGAGTTAATCAATGTGTTGATTTACTGATTTTTGAGATTTGATGAGTTTGATGATTGTGAGAACAGGGACAGTACACGGAATCTCGGATGAGGACGTTGCCATCCAGGGAGTATCATTTAAATTCATTAGTATTTACATTTTTGTAAATTATGAATTTCATTATTGTGATTATGGAATTATGTGTATTGGTATGCTCACCCCGTTGGGGGCTGTCTCTGTTGGGACAGGTGGAACAGGTACATCGATGGCTTTGGAGATGAGCTCGAGCTGTTGATTGGAGACACTTCTAGGATCGAGGTACCAGGGCTTGATGGAGCACGGTATCGTATAGGGTACTTTATATACACCTGAGGGATATATATATACACATTCATAATGCTCGTATGTGAGCACGATTATATCTGTATATGGGTTGTATAAGGGTGTTGAAAACCCACTTTTGTGGTCTTATTAGTGTGGTGTCTTCCCTGGCTGGGAATTTACTTAGTGTTTCTGTATTCTGTTAAGTATTGTGCTTTCCCTGGACGGGAGTTATTTTGGTAATGTGTTTATTTTGGGATAGCTCAATTTATGGGGAGACTCTGCCCAAATTTTCATAAAGTTCCACAATATAAAAGTGGTGTATTATGAGGGTTCATGCTTCATTTAAAGGGTTATGTTGGGGGGGGGGGGGGGGGGGGGGAAACCAAGCACTTTATGAAACGAAATATCGAAATAGAAATTTTATTATTGCTATGAGAGGCAATGTTCCCATATATGTGATGAAAGCATGCAACAATTTCAAAGATAAATACACTAATCATGTAATTAAGGGCTTGGGGTCCTTACATGATATCTTTCCCTACAAAACTCAAACAGTGATTGAAACCAATGTTGAGAGATATGTGGGGGATAAAGAATCTCAAGAGAATGTAGAATCACCTAGACGAAGCAAAAGAGCGAGAAAAACGAAGTCTTTTGGCTTAGATTTTCTAACATATTTGTTGGAAAAGGATCCGGCTACTTTCAAGGTAGCAATGTCCTCTCAAGACTCTGATCTTTGGAAAGAAGCGGTGAACAGTGAGATAGAATCTATTTTACATAATCATACTTGGGAACTAGTGGATCTTCCTGCAGGTAGTAAACCACTAGGCCACAAGTGGATCTTCAAGAGGAAGATGCAAGTTGATGATACGGTAGATAAGTACAAGGCTAGACTTGTAGTCAAAGGCTGCAGACAAATTGAGGACTTTCATTATTTCGACACATATGCTCCTGTATCCAAGAAAACGTCGATAATGTTAATAATTGCATTTGCTGCATTATATAACCTAGAGATCCATCAAATGGATGTAAAACAACTTTTCTAAATGGAGAGTTAGAAGAGAAGGTTTACATGGACCAACCTGAAGCGTTTGTAGTTCCAGGTAAAGAAACGAATGGGTGTAGACTTGTGAAATCCTTGTATGAATTAAAACAAGCACATAAACAATGGCACGAAAAGTTTGACAGTGTCATGCTTTCAAATGGGTTTAAAACAAACCAATGCGATAAATGTGTCTACGTAAAAGGAGACAATACAAACAATGTGATAGTATGTCTCTACGTGGATGACACGATAATTGTTGATAATAACAATAACATCAAAATTACCAAGAAAATGTTATCGCAAAATTTTGAGATGAAAGACATAGGTCTTGCATATGTGATTCTTGGGATGAAGATCACCAAACATCCAAATCTATCTCCCAGAGTCATTATGTCGAGAAGATACTTGACAAGTTTGACAAGGGAAATAATACCATCGTGAGAACATGATGTGATTAGAAATAGACACATCTTTAGCGCTTAATTGTCTACGATTTGGTAGGTTTTGATGGATAATTTGATACGTAAGCTACCTAATCGTATATTTGTGTAATTGTAGGTACAATCGACGAAAACGAGCTAAAAATGATGTGTAAAGACTAAGAAAAGACATGGACATGACAAGGACTCAAAATTGATCAAGAAAAGAGCAAAAACGTAATTTTGAAGGAAGAGATCGATTGCCATGAAGAGGAGATCGATCGCCCTTGGACAGAAACTTGAGCAACAAAATTAACGAAGCAGCGATCGATCGCCACTTTCTAGGCGATCGATCGCCTGAGGCTACTGGAGGGAAGCGATCAATCGCTATAAAGTGGCGATCGATCGCCTCTAGCATTTTGCTGAAAAAAATAAACGAAGCAATCTATAAAAGGGGCGATCGATCGCCTAAGAGTCCTAATTTTTGGAAATTAAGTCTTTTACCATGTTTAAAAGATTGTAACCTAATTATTAGCCTCCAAGACCCCAAAACTCGATTTGATCACCTCTTAGGGACAGATTTCGATATTTTAGAATAATTTTAGGTTTTTAGAAGATTTTTCTTTCAAGTTTTGTCAAGAGCAACGCGAAGAACGGAGCCGGAATCGACAAGCCGGAATCGTGATAACTAGAGTAGAAAGAGCGAGCAAAGGGAATCCTGGCCCTAAAGAACTTCTTTCGCGGATGGTCGTCTTAGTAATTTCTTTTCCTTTGTTTATTTAATGATTTCGAATCATATTTTGTTATTTTTAGATTCAATTATGCTAGGCTAAACTCTTAGATTCTTGGTTTAAGGGATACTTGATTTTGGATTTGAATCTCTTGTGAGAATTTTGGTTTGTTATTGAATTTAATTTCGATTTCAATTCTGTTTCTTGGTATCGATTTCAATGATTATTGTGTTTGTTTATTAGATTGATCACCTAGTATTCGCATGCATAATCGATAGCTAATTAGGAAGCAACTAAGATTAATAATTACCGGCTGTAGGTGTTATTGAATTCTTAGGAGAAACGATTGGGTAATCAATCATTAACGGCTGTAGTTTCTATTGACTAGATTTATCGAACTCACTAGTTTTGAAATCTATCATTGATTTAATCATTAACGGCTTGTAGTTTTGATTAGAGATTTGATAAGGGTCGGATTGAATGCTGTTTTCTCTTTGACCTCGATTAAGGTGGGTAGGAATTAAATTTCCAATCGATAAATAATTGAAAGAATTCGAATGTTAGTGATTTGATGATCAAGAGAGAATTTTCCAAAAGTAAAGTTGACCGAAAACCAAGAATCGTTTCACTCTCATAAGTTTTAACCATTTTAGTTAATCTCGTCAATTAGTTTAATTCTTAAAATTTGCTTAGTAGTAATCACTCAACTCAAAACCCCCCTTTTTGCTATTCGTTTTTAATTTGACACGAAAATAATACTACCTTCCCAGTGGGATCGATCCCTACTCTCGCTACTACATACTTTTGCTATTAACTTGAGAAGGGTTAATTTGGGCGTACGCGATAACCGCTACCAAATTTGGCGCCGTTGCCGGGGAAGGCATTGGTATTAATTTGTGTCGATTTAATTTTATTTTGTTATCCCACACTACTGTTTTGGTGTGTTGATGAGTACATGAGGATCGTTTAATTACGAGAATAACTGTCACTACGATCCTGAGATCGAGATGACGCTACATCAGAGAAGACGAGAAGCACAGAGGATTGCAGAACAAGAAGAGGAGGAAAGGAACAACATGGCTGCGAACCAAAGTCCACGACAACTGGCCAATCCAGATTTGGACCAACAACCTCTTTGCATCAATTTTCCTGCTTTTGCGACTAATGTAAATTTCGAACTTAAATCAGGACTAATACATTTTTTGCCATCCTTTCATGGACTTGCAGGCGAGGATCCCCATAAGCACCTGATGGAGTTTCATGTGGTTTGCACCACCATGAAACCGACCGGAATTACTGAAGATCAGATCAAGTTAAGGGCTTTCCCTTTTTCTCTAAAGGACGCTGCAAAGGACTGGCTATTCTACTTACCGTCAGGCTCAATCACAACATGGACTGACCTCCAAAGAACGTTTCTGGAGAAGTATTTTCCAGCATCAAGAGCGGTCAACATACGAAAGGAGATCTACTCCATCAGACAGTACTCGGGAGAAACATTGCTTGAATACTGTGAACGATTCAAGAAGTTGTGTGCAAGCTGCCCACAACACCAGATAAGTGCACATTTACTCATTCAGTACTTTTATGAAGGTTTGTTATCCAATGACAGGAACTTGGTTGACGCTGCAAGTGGAGGAGCCTTTGTCGATAAAACACCAGAGGATGCGAAAAGCTTGATAGCTAACATGGCGGCCAACTCACAGCAGTTTGGCAACTTTCGAGCGGAACCAGCTCAAAGGAAACAAGGAGAGGCAAATGTGTCCAACTTAGAACAATAGCTCATTAGCCTCACTTCCCTTGTTAGTCAAATGGCCGGAGGAAATGGACAGACAGTGAAACCATGTGGCATATGTTTGGAGATGAGTCATACCACTGATGCATGCACGGCACTTCAAGAGACATCAGCCGAGCAAGTACATGCAGCAGGGGGATTTCCGGGACAACCCCAACGTAGACATGACCCTTACTCCAACACATACAATCCAGGATGGAGAGACCACCCTAACTTGAGCTATGGACCACAATCGATAAATCATGTTCCTCCTCAAGCGCCACAACATCCTCCGCCATACAGGCCACCTTTTCAGAGGGCACAGCAATCCAATTTTCCTTCTACTACTGACAGGTTAGAGGTTATCATTCAAGATCTTGCTCACAATGTTACTAAATTTCAACAGGAAACAAGATCGAGTATTCAAACCTTGAACACCCAAGTGGGTCAACTAGCCACTGCTCTTAATCGAGTTGAAGCAAACTGATCAACCACTCTACCATCCCAAACAGTGGTGAATCCGAGAGAAAATGCAAGTGCACATAGGAGTGGGAAGGAATTGGAGAAACCAGAGAAGAAGGAGAAGGAACCTCCCAAGAGTGAGGAAGAAAAGGAAGCGGAAGTTGGAGAAAAGCCCGGGATAGAACACGAGGCACCAAAAGGTAAGCCCCCTTCTTTTTTTGAATATAAAGTGCCACCCCCTTTTCCCCAAGCTTTAAAAGACAACAGGAAAGACGTGGACTCAAAGGCCTGTATGAGACCTTCCGAAGATGTGAGATAAACATCCCATTGCTGGACGCCATCCAGCAAGTACCTCGCTATGAGTTTTTAAAGGAATTATGCACTGCCAAGAGGAGTCATAGATTGAAGGGACCCCAACAATGGTGATACAAAGAAAAATCCCTACCAAGTGTAAAGATCCAGGTATGTTCTCTATCCCGTGCACTATTGGAAACACTCGCCTTGAAAAGGCCATGTTAGATTTAGGAGTATCAATTAATGTCATGCCATATTCTATTTATGCTTCTTTACAACTTGGTCCTTTGAACCCTACGGGAGTGGTGATTCAATTAGCGGATAGATCTAGTGCATACCCTAGGGGTTTAATTGAAGATGTGTTAGTGCAAGTGAATGAACTGGTTTTCCCAGCTAATTTTATATCCTTGACATGGAGAATGGTGATAAAAGTAGCCCCATCTTGTTAGGAAAACTATTTCTCAAAACTTCTAAGACTAAGATAGATGTGCATAGTGGTACCGTCACTATGGAATTTGATGGTGAGATTGTTACATTTAACATCTATGATGCCATGAAATATCCATGCAATAATGATGATATTGTGTACTCTATTGATGTTATTGATTACCTGTCACATGAATTTTTTGAGAATGTAGGCAAAGAAAAATTGGAAAGCACTCTCACCATGGACATGGAGAAGGAAGAAGAGGACGTACCCCTCATGGACGAAGTGAAGCACACCATCGATGCGTTGGATGATACACCTGAGCTCAGTCAGGTAACGTTTCTTTTATATCACTGCCTATTTCTGACGCTAGACCTCTCCCATCTGTTTTGCAGGCACCCACCATCGAACTGAAGCACTGCCTACCTATCTTAAATACGTATTCCTTGGTGAAGGTAATACATTACCAGTGATCATCTCCAGCAAGTTGGGGATGATCAAGAGAAGGACCTGATTCATGTGCTCAAGGAGCACAAGACTGCTATAGGCTGGACAATCGCGGACATAAAGGGAATCAGTCCCTCCACATGCATGCACCGAATTCTACTGGAGGAAGGAGGGACCCCTACACGTCAGCCCCAAAGGAAGCTAAACCCACCCATGATGGATGTGGTGAAGGAGGAGAATCTGAAACTTTTATCGGTTGGCGTGATATATCCTATATCCGATAGTCAATGGGTTAGTCCAGTTCAAGTTGTTCCAAAGAAGACCGGTATCACTGTGATAAAGAATAAAGACGATGAACTTGTGCCCACACACATTCAAAATGGATGGCGAGTGTGCATTGACTACCGGAAGCTTAACACTGTGACTATAAAGGACGACTTTCCTCTACCTTTTATTGATCAGATGCTTGAGAGGTTAGCATGCCATTCCTATTATTGTTTTCTTGACGGTTACTCGGGCTATTTTCAGATTGTAATCGCTCCGGAGGACCAAGAGAAGACCACTTTCACATGTCCTTTCGGCACATTCGCATACCGTCGCATGCCCTTTGGACTCTGCAATGCCCCAGCCACTTTTCAACGGTGTATGGTCAGTATCTTTTCTGAGTTTATTGAACATATTTTAGAACTATTCATGGATGACTTTACTGTTTACGGTAACTCATTCAAGGATTGCCTATCTAGCCTTACACTGGTTTTGAAAAAGTGCATCGATACTAACATTGTTTCAAATTCTGAAAAAATGTCATTTTATGGTCGAACAAGGTATAGTGCTGGGTCATGTTGTTTCTGCTAATGGTATAGAGGTCGATAAGGCAAAACTTCATGTTATGCAATCTTTACCCTACCCTACTTGTGTCCGGGATGTGCGCTCTTTTCTTGGTCATGCAGGTTTTTACAGGAGGTACATCAAAGACTTCGCCAAGATAGCTACACCTTTGTGTAAGCTACTACAAAAGGATGTCCCTTTTGAGATGGATGACGAAAGCAAGAGAGCTTTTGATACACTGAAAGAGTCATTGACCTCTAGCCCCATCATCCAACCACCCGACTGGAGTAAGCCCTTCGAGATCATGTGCGATGCAAGTGACTATGCGGTTGGTGCTGTCTTGGGACAAAAGAGGGCAATGCTTCACATGCCATCTACTACGCATCAAAAACCTTGAATGATGCCCAACAAAATTATTCTACTACTGAGAAAGAGCTTTTAGCAGTTGTTTTTGCTCTTGAAAAATTAGATCTTATTTACTTGGTACTAAAGTTATTGTTTATTCTAATCATGCAGCTCTTCGCTATTTGATGACGAAGAAGGAGGCTAAACCAAGGCTGATAAGATGGATTTTGCTCTTGAGTGAATTCGACATACAAATCAAGGATAAGAAGGGCAGCGAGAACAAAGTAGCGGATCACTTAAGCCGTCTACCGCATGTGGAGGATGAGCTTTGCTTGAAGGAGGAATTCCCGGATGAGCACCTATTCTCCATAAACGGCAATCTTCCATGGTATGCTCATATTGTGAATTTTTTAGCTTCTAATGTGCTACCCCCTGAATTGTCTAGGTCTCAACGAGCTAAGATCAAGAGTGATGCCAAGTATTATGTATGGGATGATCCTTACTTATGGAAGAACTGCGCGGACCAAATCATTCGACGATGCATACCCGAGACTGAGGTAAATAACATTCTAATGTTCTGCCATTCATATGCTTGTGGTGGACATTTTGGAGCCAAGAGGACCTCTAGGAAGGTACTAGAGTGTGGGTTCTTTTGGCCCACCCTATTTCGAGATGCATATCTTTTCTGCAAGAACTGTGCGCAATGCCAATTGACCGGTAATCTCTCCCAAAGAAAGGAGATGCCTCAACAACCCATTCTCATTTCTGAAATTTTTGACGTATGGGGCATCGACTTTATGGGACCCTTTCCTATGTCTTATGGTCATATTTATATACTGCTTGCTGTTGATTATGTGTTGAAATGGGTGGAAGCTATAGCCACCAGTACTGAACAAGGTTGTTGCAGATTTTATCAAACATAACCTTTTCTCTAGGTTTGGAATCCCGAGAGCCATCATCAGTGATAGAGGTACACACTTCTGCAATCGGACAGTGGAAAGCCTATTCAAGAAATACCACGTGACTCACAAAGTCTCCACTGCCTATCACCCGCAAACAAATGGCCAAGCCGAGATCTCTAACCGAGAAATCAAGGCCATATTGGAAAAAATGGTAAACCCGACAAGGAAAGATTGGAGCTTGCGACTAGACGATGCACCGTGGGCTTACAGAACCGCATATAAGACTCCAATAGGTATGTCCCCTTATCGACTGATATTTGGTAAACCGTGTCATCTCCCTGTAGAGTTGGAACACAAAGCGTACTGGGCAGTGAAGAATTTCAACATGAACTATGATGAGAGTGGCGTGCATAGGAAGCTACAATTGCAAGAGCTAGAGGAGATACGAAATGAAGCATACGAGAGTGCATGATTTTATAAAGTAAAGACGAAGGACTTTCGTGACAAGATGATATCAAGGAGAAACTTTGAAGTTGGTCAAAAAGTTCTCCTTTACCATTCACGCCTTCGCCTGTTTCCAGGTAAGCTTCGTTCTAGGTGGCATGGGCCTTATTTAGTTATTAATGTGTATCCCCATGGTGCAGTGGAAATTCAGAGTTTGGACACCACTAAGACATTCAAGGTGAATGGTCACCGATTGAAGCACTACTATGAAGGTGTCCAAAATGAAGAAGGAGGGCAAGTAGACATCAAGGTGGCTCTAGAGGATCCACCTCACTTCGACTGAGCACGAGCACTGGCGTCGGACCACCGACGTTAAACAGAGGCGCTGCTTGGGAGGCAACCCAAGGGGAGTTAGTTTCCCTTTTACCTTTTTAGTTTTATTGATTTTTAGTTTAAACTTTTCTCTTTTCTTGTATTTTTGCCTTACATTATGGACAATGTAAGATTTAAGTATGGGGGAGGGATTAGTGATGTGTTATTGATTTTCTTATTTCCAAAACACAAAAAAATCGAAAAATTTGAAAATTTTGAGCTCATAGTTAGTAATGAACACATGCTTAGAATCACTAGCCCATGATGAAACCTAATTGATATCATGCATGCTTTTGAACATAGGTGAATTGTTAACCTTGGAACACTTTGAACTCTAATGCAAAATTTTACTTCAACTTAGTAAGTTGAATATTTTGTGCACGATTTTGTCATGACTTGTGAAGTGTGCATAGCTTAGTGAAGATTGTGTGATAGTTTTGTGATAGTCTTAAGAAGTCTCTAATACATGCTAGAACTTAACTACATGCTCTTTGAGGCGTATGTCTAGACTACTTGCGAACATGAAAGTGATATAGGCGATCTTTGATGCGTTTGTGCCTTTCAAGCCTACCATGTAAACAAAATCAACATCTAGTACCCTTTTTGAGCTTTAATGTAAAAGAATGGTAGTATGCTAAGCATACTAAAGACCCCCATTCAACATTCCTTGACTAGCTTATCATCCTATCCTTTTAGCCTAAATATGATTTTAATCCATACCTTTTAAGGGAGTATGATGTATTTCATTCACAGGCACTTGGGAATTCATTGAATTATGTACGTGAACTTTATTGTCAAAAGAATGAAATACATGAAAGAAAATGAATGCCTTGAGAATTTTGATAAAATATGACTCCAAGGAGAGCCAAGGCACACAAAAGAAGAAAAAAATGTTGAAATAAACCTTGAAAAATGAACAAGGTTTGAAAAATTCATGCAAGAAGAGAAGTTTTAGTGTGCATTTCATCATACTCTCTTGTTTGATATATCTTTATCCTTTCTTTCATAAGCCAATACCTAGGCCAAGCTACAAGCTAATAAAGACCTACTTGATTTATGTTTGCAAAGTGGCTAAGATAGTGGAGTAGAGTGTGCAAGTGAGCTTATACTTATGTTAGTGTATGCTTGAACTATTATGGCTTTGCATATTTTGGATCTATAATTTGTACACAACACTTGTTTATGACCACACACACACGTTCACTACTTTGTTGAGTATGAAATGTTTAGGGATTGAACTTGTTCCACTGTTAACTTTTCACCGCCTTTCATTACTGTGCATGTTAAAATTGTTGAGGCATTAAAGTGAGGACAAGTTGCTTTGTTATGAACCTATGAGCTAACAAAAAAATATTGTAGTTTTATTTGATTACTCGAGGTCGAGTAAAGAGTAAGTATGGGGGAGTTTGATGTGATTAGAAATAGACACATCTTTAGCGCTTAATTGTCTACGATTTGGTAGGTTTTGATGGATAATTTGATACGTAAGCTACCTAATCGTATATTTGTGTAATTGTAGGTACAATCGACGAAAACGAGCTAAAAATGATGTGTAAGACCAAGAAAAGACATGGACATGACAAGGACTCAAAATTGATCAAGAAAAGGGCAAAAACGTAATTTTGAAGGAAGAGATCGATTGCCATGAAGAGGAGATCGATCGCCCTTGGACAGAAACTTGAGCAACAAAATTAACGAAGCAGCGATCGATTGCCACTTTCTAGGCGATCGATCGCCTGAGGCTACTGGAGGGAAGCGATCGATCGCTATAAAGTGGCGATCGATCGCCTCTAGCATTTTGCTGAAAAAAAAATAAACGAAGCGATCGATCGCTATAAAAGGGGCGATCGATCGCCTAAGAGTCAGAATTTTTGGAAATTAAGTCTTTTACCATGTTTAAAAGATTGTAACCTAATTATTAGCCCCCAAGACCCCATAACTCGATTTGATCACCTCTTAGGGACAGATTTCGATATTTTAGAATAATTTTAGGTTTTTAGAAGATTTTTCTTTCAAGTTTTGTCAAGAGCAACGCGAAGAACGGAGTCGGAATCGTGATTCGTCTTAGTAATTTATTTTCCTTTGTTATTTAATGATTTCGAATCAGATTTTGTTATTTTTAAATTCAATTATGCTAGGCTAAACTCTTAGATTCTTGGTTTAAGGGATACTTGCTTTTGGATTTGAATCTCTTGTGAGAATTTTGGTTTGTTTATTGACTTTAATTTCGATTTCAATTCTGTTCTTGGTATCGATTTCAATGATTATTGTGTTTGTTTATTAGATTGATCACCTAGTATTCGCATGCATAATCGATAGCTAATTACGAAGCAACTAAGATTAATAATTACCGGTTGTAGGTGTTATTGAATTCTTAGGAGAAACGATTGGGTAATCAATCATTAACGACTGTAGTTTCTATTGATTAGATTTATCGAACTCACTAGTTTTGAAATCTATCATTGATTTAATCATTAACGGCTGTAGTTTTGATTAGAGATTTGATAAGGGTCGGATTGAATGCTGTTTTCTCTTTGACCACGATTAAGGTGGGTAGGAATTAAATTTCCAATCGATGAATAATTGAAAGAATTCGAATGTTAGTGATTTGATGATCAAAGAGAATTTTCCAAAAGTAAAGTTGACCAAAAACCAAGAATCGCTTCACTCTCATAAGTTTTAACCGTTTTAGTTAATCTCGTTAATTAGTTTAATTCTTAAAATTTGCTTAGTAGTAATCACTCAACTCAAAACCCTTCTTTTTGCTATTCGTTTTTAAACTGACAAGAAAATAATACTACCTTCCATGTGGGATTGATCCCTACTCTCGCTACTACATACTTTTGCTATTAACTTGAGAAGGGTTAATTTGGGCGTACGCGATAACTGCTACCAGAACACCTATGGAGGTTGTGTCAAATCTTTGCAAGAATATCGGAGAAGGTGTGCAACAACGTGAGTACTCTAGGGTCATAGGTAGTCTCATGTACCTCATGGACTGCACTAAACCTGATATAGCTAACTCAGTCAACAGATTGAGTAGATATACGAGTAATCCAAGTTATGAGCACTGGAAGGCAGTAGTTTGAGTTCTTAGATATCTAAGATACACTACTAACTACGGACTACATTATACGAGATATCCAACAGTAATTGAAGGATACTCATATGCGAATTGGATATCGGACTCCAAGAATATAAAGTCCACGAGTGGATATATCTTTATAATTGGAGGTGCGGTTGTTTTATGGAAATCATGCAAACAGACGTGCATTGCTAGATCAACTATGGAATCTGAATTCATAGCTATAAATCTTTCAAAAAGAAGAAGCTGATTGGCTTCGAAGTTTCTTGGAAGACATTTCAATGTGGTCAAAACACGTGCCACCCATTAGCGTGCACTGTGATAGTAAGTCAGCTATGAGAAGAACACAAAACAATATATATAATGAGAAATCTCGACACATACGTCGGAGACATAAATCCGTGAGAAATCTACTGAAAATCGATGTTATTCTTTAGATTATGTGAAGTCTAAAGAAAATATTGCGGACCCATTTACGAAAGATCTAATGAGAGAGCGAGTAGAGATTTCATCGAGGGGAATGGGGTTGAAGCCCATGAAATTGATTTCCAACCATGATGACAACCCAACCTGAATTGTAAAATCAAATTTGCAGGTTCTATGGGAAAACCAAATTGTGGGGGGTCGAACAAAGCACTCGGGAAATTGTGTTCCTTACCTATTCATGTGATGAAAGAGTGACAGACATGTACTTTGGGAAGACTGAGCTCATGCTCTTAATGATTCTTCTATCTCGAGATGCTAAAGTGGTGTATTACAGGATACTCTTTAGGAGAAATCGCATATATCGAATGTGAAGGGGCCACTTCAATGAGATGACCCGTGGGCTAAATCTCTAGAGCATTCGATGAAACATCCAAGGCAGTCCAGGGCCAAAATGGACAACAACGAAAGAACCAATAATAGTGTAGAGATAAAGTTGTGTGAGTATTGTTGTCTTGGTATACATAAACGTCGAAAAATTCAAGGTATCACGTCCACTGGTGACAAGTATATCCGATGATACTTCACTAAGGAAGGTTCAAGGTTAAACACCACCTATCCTGATACAGTGAATTCTCGAAGTACTCTCAAATCGGCATCTTGGTGCATTGTGTAATTTTTTCCTCAATAGCATTCATGTGGGGGATCGTAGTTGAAATTAAGGTTGAGATAAGCCCAAGCCCAATTTTGGGTTTAATTGGTAAGCGAATTGAATTGGCTAAAAATCCCACATTGGTTTTATGAAACCTTTTATGTGAGAAACAAATCATTGGAGTGTAGTAATGTAGAAAAGAATGGTGCCACATGCGGGCCAGCCGCCCGCTCCGCTCCGTTCCACTTGGCTCGGCTCGGCTCGGCTCACCTCGCCTCGTCGCGCGTTGTCGCTGCCGCGAAGGCATCCTATCGTTTTACTACTCGGATTTTCTGGGAAGAAGTGTCTTTTCATATTCCCGACCTTTCACCTTCTGTTTCAATGCTGAGTTAAATCTGACTAAGTGTGAGACTTAATTCGAGTTAATCTGATTTATGTATGAGACTTAAATCACAGATTAAAGTTCAGACTCATCAGCTACCCCACTAAACATTGCATTAAAACTTTTGACCTTTGGGAGGTCTGGTTCTCCAGCTATATAAGCTGCCACCAGCTTCAGTCTTTTTTAGCATCCGAAAAATCATCATACATCCATATTGAGAGTGCTAGACACTACAACAGTTCGAAAGAATCTGCTTGGAATTCTGCTTCAACTCCGAGCAGAGGTGATTGGGTGTTGTACCTTGTAACTCACTTGTCCAGGAGGCCAGAAGCTTAGGCGGACAAATTTGAGTTTACGGGCACACGGCTTGCTGTTGCATCGTCCAGAATCAGTTCCAGTTTCCTGTTGCGAAGATTTTGAACAATATATATAAACTGTTTTTGTAAGCTTACTGTTTCAGTCTAATTTATTTGCATCATAATTATAATCTGATTAAATTCGTCTATTTAAATATACAGAACCAATAATATAGCAATCAATATATAACTGTGGAAGTCGGCAAACACGTGGGATGTGGGTTTTTTTTGTCTTGGTTCAAGGAGGGGTATTTTAGGGTAACCGCACAAATATCCTAGCATTTATCATAATCAAAAAATCATACCAAATACAAAACACCAAGTTATTTTCTCACCATATATAACTCATTTTTATAGCTATTACATTTACCACTCTAATTACCAATCAGTTAATCATTCAATAATCATATACCCAAACCAAGAACTGGTTTAAATGCTTTGTCATCGTTTGTCTAGTTTTTTAACAAACCAATCTCGCTCTCTGTTTAAGCGGGCATGCTCTTTCCCGATTAGATAATTGGTATTCAAATTGATCTGCAGCTTGTGAAGGAGTTAGACAACACGTGAGTGAATAGGGTGGGATTTGTACGGTAAACAAGGGCATTTTAGATATGTTGTACATATGTCCTTACATTTATCACATAAAAATCACAATAACATGACATTATTTCATCACCAAATATGATAAAGTTTATAATCATCATTTTTATTACTATATTTACTAATCATTCAATAATCACATCATTTGTATCAAGCGGTACCTTATAGTATTATTTACCACGTAAGGGTCCAAACGCAACCTTGGCAAGATACTCCTAGATACTTTTTAATCCACAAAAAATTGAAAATACTCTAAATTTGGCAGCTGTGATCAAACAGAGCAGAAGCAAATCCATTTGAAACATGGGATTACCAGATTCTACAACGACATGAATGTTTCAAACCACTATGAAACTCCAAATTTGGCAGCTGTGATCAACAGAACAGAAGCAAATTCATTTGAAACATGGGATTACCAGATTCTACAACGAATGAATGTTTCAAATCACTATGAAAGCGAAGTCCATTGTTTTTACTAAATTTGGACACTTTTATAGATATATACATAGTAGTGACAATTTTCAGCAGACCACAGAAATTATCTTGGAGTAGCAGCTTCTACAAAGACGAGGTTTCTTGATGAATGCGAGCACCAATCTGTAAAAGCAGTAACAAGAAAATAAGGTTCAAACCATTAATTATCGCGTATGATTCAAAGTAAATTCTAGTCGTAAACATCTCAAAAATAAGTAACTAGAAAATGAACAAGTCCACAAATGACAGCAAAAGAGGGGCAGAGGCTGTCATATTCTTTGGTTTTGAACCACCTTCAATGGGGAACAGGATTGTCAAAGTACAGGAATTACAAATCTATTATTCAAGAATTGTTGGATGGAACTTTGCTGCTATAATTTATTTCGAAGTGAAAGGATAAGGCTGAAAGACCATCAATATTCATATTCCCAAAGGTACCAAATTCACAAACATGATCCGTAATGAGAGAAAGTGCTAAACATGCAGGTGCACTGAACATAAGTACAAAATAATATATGCCGATCTGATTTAAAATGAAAGATTTACTTGACCAGGAGAAGCTGCATATAAAGAGATGGTCGGTCATAGGAGAAGGCAATTTTTGAGCTGGTCATCAATGAATCATTAAAAGCTGGAATATGGTGAATTTCTCTATATTGACAACCTTCTGGCCCCAAAAGGATGTGGTAGGTTGATAGCCTAATGCAAAACTATAGTTGCTTTTGTTGGAAAAATGGTGCGTAATTGAATCACAATTAAGCATCAGAGATAAACGAAACGAATCCGTATGACGGTCTCGTATGAAAAATGAAAAATGTGTTGAAAAATTCTGCTTGTCTCGATCGATCGGGCCATTAGATAAACGAAACGAATCCGTATGACGGTCTCGTATGAAAAATTAAAAAGTGTGAAAAATTCTGCTTGTCTCGATTGATCGAGCCACGGAGAAAAATGAAATATGAAGGGCGCGATCGATCGCGCCATTTGGCCGATTGATCGCGCCCAGTGTGGAATGAGCAGATAAGTGCGTCTCCTCATGTTTCAATGCATTTTTTCATGATTTGGCACATCCAAATGGTGTCCTTTGGAGGCACACTTTGGTTCTCTCATAAATAGAACAATCCTTAGTTGGATTATAAACAATTTCGTGGTTAACAAGAGTTAGAGAGATCAAAATCTGAAACATTTTGTTTATATTTTCCATTCTTCATATTGAGTGCTTTCAAATCTTTGTGGTTTAAGGATTTGTGAATTGAAGTGCTTCTTTCACAAATCGTAAGTTGTTGTATCTTGGAAGATAAATTGCCAAAGCAAACGGTTAGCACCAAGGCAAGACAATATTGTCTTAAGGACAGAGATTACAAATCTCGCCTCGAGATTCTCCGTGATAAACCATTTCATTTCTATTTGCCTTTCATGAAAATCCAAAAAATTTTGAACAACAGCTTTTGTAATCAAATTTTCAAATTTCGGTTATATTAAATAAGGGGTTACTGAAAAAATATGCAAATTCTATTTCTTATAAAACACCACAAAATAAATAAAACAATGGACAGTAGGATTTACCTTCAACTCAGGAGCTGGAGCTACCAAGATCAAAGTCCATCGTGTAATCATATTCTATGGTAGGTATCACAGAAGCCATGAATTTCAAAAACAAGAAGAGGTACCTGTAAGAAATGAATCAGGGCAAAAAAAAAGATAAGTCGAAATAAAAAAAATCTAATGCTTGCTTGAGCTCCAATGAAATTTTTGAATCAAAATACAAATCAAAACAATGGAAATTAACACATTAAAAATACAACAAAACTTTAGGTTTCGATAATCATTTTATTTAAAACCTTGGGATTAGAAATTTTCCGCAACCGCAAGCTTATTTTTTCAATTTACAATTTAACTTGTATTTACAGAGAACAAAAGAGTTCATATATTCAAGTCTCACAACAGGCCGACCTTTGATTCTCCACTTTTTCTACCTCCCTAATCATCATAAGATTCTATAGTGAATAAGAATTATTCATTATACACCTTTTTCAACCAAGTCTGTTTTTTAAGTTTACCATTTTTTATATGCTTCAAATAGAATATCAACAATATGTAAATCGCCATATGAAGACATGTTCAATAATCTATCTAGCTAACCAAATCTAGTCCATTTAAAACATGACTTCTAGTTTCTGCTTTGCCACGCATAGTACATACAGAGAAGAACAATTACAAACAAGACAAGAAAATTAACAATGGGACTTGCATTTTAGGCTAGACAAGTTGAGCAGTTATTTGATTATATTACTTCAGGGACTAATCTTCTCATAAATAAGAGTAAATCTTATGTAAGACTTTCTTAGCTGACAAAACATAAAAAAAAGTCATATGGCAGTCTTCTCAACTAGGAGTCAAAATAATAGTGACCGACATAAATGAATGACCAAAGGCAGAAAAAATAGGATAACAATAGATGTCAAATAAAAGGTAGGAGAAAAGGAATACTTGTCAACTTCAGGCTCTACTCCTCGTGACATCAGAACATCGATGATTTTCTTCATCACTGCCCCGTGGCGACATGGATGTACAGAAGCATGTTTCCCAGGCAAGTGCGGATGGTCTTCAATGGTGACCTGATAGCAATGTTAAGAAATATTACGAGGAGTTACCTAGACAGATACTTAGAGTACTGATAAAATAATTTGAGGCCTAAAACGCTTAACCCCAGCCTTCCTCTCTTCTTTGGGGTTCTTGAGGTTTCATAAATCAACAGTACAATTAAGAACATGACTATGAAGAGTGAAAGATGACCAAGTAAAAAATTAACTTCCTACAAATGGGCTCCAGCACCAAATATGCTAAACAATAACTCACTGTCTTGCGAGCATGGTCTTGACTGACATCTTCGAGAACAAGTTCTGGTTGTAAAAGCATCCTCGACTGCAATTGAAAACCAGTAACAATATATAATTATTCCTATTAAACGAAAAAATATTCCGTCACCGGACACAAACATCTCATTAATTGTTTGATTCATTAAATAGAATAAAAATGAACCATGAAGATTTAAAAATAAAGTTAACTGACCTCATCATAACCAGTGAGCCATACACGGGGAGTTTGGTAGTATTTGTCATACCTAAGTCAGAGAATATCATATAAGGTGCTAGAGACTAAAACTTTTAATGGGTTTCAAGAGTAAAGGTGGCTTACGTTATGCTAACATCGTATGTTCGCGTTCGTAGAAT
>CAJQUN010001496.1:0-62494 GCA_907163345.1 Haberlea rhodopensis
TCATTATATTGTTTTTTTGAATTTTCTATGTAATTATTACAAATTCATGTTTTAATGAGTGAACCAATTTTCAAATCTACAATCAAACAAAATTTTAAGATTAAATTAACAACACCAATGATTAAATTTTTAGAATATTGTTTTAGAAAAAAAAATCACAATTACGGTATGCATGAAATAGTTTAATAATTTATTGTAAACCTTTTTACGAAAAATGGTTTGTAAAAGTATTTTTTATTAATAAAGGTGAAACTGTTTGTCTAAACATGGTTTCACCTTTTAATTTATTTAAAAATTATAAATTAAAAGGTGAAATCGTTTGTTCAAAGAATGGTTCCATCTTTGAGTTTTTTATTTTTTAACCCAAAAAAAATTTATTTATCAAAATAACTTACTTTTAAATTTTTTTTAATAAACTAGCCTAAGACGCTATTTTAGATGGCGCATTCATCTGAAATCATGTAAAAATTTTCCCTCCGAAACGCCTTTTGTGATGGAGGCTTCACATTATACTCTATTGGGTTATTAACCGAACCGACCGATTGCACACCCCTATATGTAACATTTATAATTTTTTATTATTTTCTCTCTTTGTTCCTTTGTTATTTTCTCTCTCTTTTAACCTATGTGTACGGATACGGATATGTGAATATGCAGATACAGGTACGATTGCACGGGATTTTTGAAATTTATAGGATACGATACGTCTGGATACAATTTTATTTATTATTTATATATCTAAATTTATAATTAATAATATTTGTAAGAAATCAAGTTTCAAGCATATAATCAACATTAAACACATTATGGTGGTTAGGAAATAGGGATTAAGTTAAATAATTTAATTTTAATTACAGTTTCAACCATATTTTTTAAAAAATTCTGAAATTTCCCGTATCTAATCCGTGTCGGATACGGTCACCGGCGTATCTTGACCGTATCCGAAATGAAAACTTAATTTTTGTCCCCAGATACGCCACGTGGCGTATCCGATACGTATCAGTGCAGTATCCACGCGTATCCGTATCCCAGAAGTATCCGATACTTGACCGTAGAATTTTTTAGAGTATCGATGCAACATAGCTTTTAACTCTAGTTGCTGATACATATAACATTTCTCGTTTCACTAACCGTTTGTATTATGAGTTTGAGCGTGTCGAGTCAGGTGGAGTTGGGTTGACCCAAATTGGTAGTTCTAATCTAAAGTGTCTAGAATAAATTTTGTTTATTTTAATAAATGGTATTACATTTATATTCACCATTAAAACAAACCAAATTTATTCTAGACACTTTGTATTATAGCTGTTAATTTGGGCCAACCCAATCTCACCCGATATGACCCGCTCAAACTCGTAACTCAAGCAGGTAAGTCCACCTTCATATGGGTTGGAAAAACCACAACACGACCTAACCCGATGCAGATTGCGGGTTCGACGTGTCAACTCGCCAAAAAATAAAAATAAAAATAGATTATTAATAATTTTAATGATGAATATAAATGTATTATCATTTTTTAACTTTAAAATATCCAATTTTAAATTCTCATGTGTACAAAAAAATATAAAATTTTGAAAGAATAACGTAGCTAAAAATTATTAGTAAAAGTAAATCAGTGTAAATCCTTTTTATAGAATTTAAAAAAAAAAAATTTTACAATCTAAATTAAATTCCTATAAATTAATGCAATTCTAATGGTTAATGAACAAGAAGTTAAATCGTTTGCATGAAATGAGAAATGTGATTATGTATCAGTGTTACATATGTCAGTTATTGAAGTTTGAATAATAATTAATTAAGTGAATAGAAAACACATAATAGAAAGCATATGTACGGAAGATGCGAAAAACCAATTAGGATAATAATATAAAGCCGTCATCGCAAAAAGCGTTTTCGGAGAAATTATTTAAAAAAAAAATGCGCAATTTCAGATGGCGAATTCAGATGAAAGTTTTATATGAAATGACGACTTAGACTAATTTGTTAAAACTTTTAAAAGTAAAATATTTCGATAAATAAATTTTTTTTTGGGTTAAAAAAATAAATTACCCTTCATGTTTCAAATTTTTTTTTTTAAAAAATTGTAAGTGAAACCGTTGCTCTAAAATCTAAACACGAAACGTCTTTAAATTTTTTTAAGAAAAATATTTTTTTTTTATAAAAAAAAATTATTTAGGGATTTGTTTAATCTTGTTGAAAGCTAAGTTCAATAATTCTCCTACTCTCATATGTGCACTGATATTTCGGTCGTATTCTAGCGCTTCAGTCACTCATCGACGTTTTAAATAGAAATCATAAGATCATGACTTGTTGTTAAACCTTCTTAATTCTCCATCTGAAAAACAAAAAGAAAAACAGAAAGAGAAAGAAAGGGAAAACAAAAAGATTTAGAATTAGAATATTAGATTAACAATACCATAATTAAAGATTTTAATTGATATTACTATCGTGTATAATTTTTGGAAGCAAAAAATGATTGATCGAATTAATTAATTATTATCTCTTATTGTTACACCTCATCACTAAAAAAAAGTGTTAATTATTTTTTTGATTATTTAAATAATTAAAGCTAATATAATTTCTCTTTCAATCTGAATAAAGAATTAAGACATTAAAGATTTTATTGACTCCATTAGAAATATAAATTGTCCTTTTGTTTAACATTCTTTTGAAAGATGACTTTTATAATGATAATATTTTGTTAAGAACTGTATATTGTAAATTATATAATAATGATCTAAGTTTTGTAAATATGATATATATTATGAATGTTTAAGGCGGATCCGTACTAAACAAATTTAAAAATTGATGCACTCGTGTATGCAGGGGTGAATGTAATTTATATGCAGATCCATATTATTTTTTTATAATTTAAGAATTATGTATAAGGATATTTTTCTTTTGTCGTAGGACTGCATAAGGATATAGAAAAATATCCTTAATTTTGAAAATTTTACAAAATACAAATATAAGATATGGCATTTAATAGTGAATTAAAAATATGTTAAAAGAATTTGTCATATAATATTCTCGATAATATTATTAATTTTCAATAGGGTTTTTCAAGAAACAGTCAAAATCAACTGTATTATTAATTTGGATTATTAGAATTCAAGTAGAAATTAATATAAAATTTTGCTTTTCCAATCATTATATTATTTTATGTATTTTCTATGTAATTATTACAAATTCATGTTTTTATAAGTGAACCAATTTTCAAATCTATTACTTCATTTTACCTCAAGAAAGGAACCAAAAAAAAAATTTGAATTAGCACTATCATTATTACATACATTAAGAAAACACGCGCTCCACGTAATTTTAAATTCCTCAAAATTTCGCTCATTAGTGCTCCTGAACCTAGTCCAGCTGGTAAGAACTTACATCACTTTTGAGATATTTGAGTTCGAATCCCACAACGTGCGAAAAATATTGGCCAATCCACCTCTCAAAAAATCGCTCATTAAAACTCTCATATATCATATAAAGAAGCTGTTGGCCAAAGGTAAGAATCCGATTATGTTAATAATTATTATTAAATAGTATTAATTTTTATAATAAATATTTATAAAAGTTAAATTTAATAGTTGTTATTGATATAAAACTTGTTTATGAAGTAACTAATGGTTATGTTAAGTTAATTAATTATTAAATTAAACTGATTAAATTTAATATTTATATAAATTTAATTAATTTAAACAAATTAAATTAAATTGATAAATTATTTAAATATAAATTTATAAATAAATATATAAAAAAATAAAATAATAGTTATAAACGAAACTAAAAGGAATATTTTAGGGAATATTGTTTATAGTGTAAAGTTTGAAGTATATTGGTTGGAGATGAGTTTTGTATTTGGTGTAAAAATTACACTATTTTGATACAAAAATTACGCTAAAATGAAATTTATGGTTGCAGATGGCCTTAGCAACTAATAATCCATTCTTTGTCGTGGTGAAATGGTTTTATGAACAGAAGAAGGCTTATCTTGAAAAGGTCAAATCTGTACGAATTCGCATTATTTGATTTGATTTGTGAATCTGCTGGCGCATTCATTGGAAATAGGCAAATAGGATATAATAGTATATATATCTTAAGCTAAGAATATTATTTAGAATTAGAATATGCGCACAGAATATCAGAGATATTATACTTAAATATGTTGGCCAAGTCGTGCTTTGGTGCTTATTCTTTAAAATAAAATATTTCCCAGTTTCGTCACCTTTTTCATTAAATACAAGTAGTGACTAATTAATATAAAAGACACCAAGTTAACAAAAATCCAAATCAATGTGAATAGATTTTTAATAGGTATTTTATTTTATTTTTAAAAATCAATATTTGTTAATTAAACCGTAACTGATTTTAATGTGTATTCTCTCGGGGTGTTCACCGATTCGATTAATTGATCGAACCGGTTTGAACCAAAAAAGTTCGATTCAAATCGAACTGAATCGAAAAATTTCGATTCGGTTTTTGGTTTAAAAAAAAAATTGGTTTTCGTTTACAGGGTCAGGTTAACCAAACCGAAACGAACCAAAAACCGAAATTTATTTTTTTGACTTTTTTTAATGGTTTAAAATTTTTTTAATGGTTTCGCTCCTTATTGTATTAATAAGAACTCGTAAATTAACAATGTGTTTCAAATATAATATAATTTATTTAAGGGACCATTATACTCTAGTTCTTCGGGTGCCCCAAAGTTACAATTAATTATCGTATTTATCTAGGATGTTAATTATTATGTGCAACATAATCATAAGATTAATAATCTAATAAGATTACTTATATTCGTAATATCTTACTTTAATGGCTTAACCATTTATTATTATTTTTTTTTTTTACGATCGGGGTCGAGATTTTTTTAACATGATTCGAACTCATATTCTCTTCTATTACAGATACCAATTAATTTGTATTGATTGAAAATATTATGAAATAGTTTATCAAATAAACAAATAAATAGAAATTTATGTTTTTAAATTTCTAATTTATTCTCTTTTCGAACGTGATTTTATAAATAATCTATTATGATTATTTCACAAGTTTGCTTATATTAATAGATAATTTACGTTAATGTGATTTATTAAATAATTACTATCATCGCATTGCATTATACAACTACATAAGTATCTGGTTAATTACAAGGACCATCACAGCTTTTATGCTTAGAGAAGCGCATTATTTTAACTATTGGCTCAATTTACTAGGTTATAAATAATTAATGCATGTCTCATATTTAAAAAATAAATTAAATTAAAAAAATTTATTGAATACGCCATCGCAGATGACTTATTCATTAATTTTTTTTAAAAAAATTAAGATGCCATTTGTAACGGTGACTTCAAATAAAATCGTCATTTTAGGTGGTGACTTGGGTCACTTTGCTAAACCCCGTTCAAACGGGTTATTTTATTAATTTTTTTTTTGTTATTTAATTAAAAAATCCTTATTTGATCACCATGATCGTATAAACGTATGAAAGTCTATATGTGAAAATATGGAAATGGTATAATGATACGTTGAACGGGATGCGACATGCGAGGGGAATAAACTCATAAATATTTGAAGTTATAGAAAGGAAACATACACAATCAAATGTATTATTAATTTTTTTTTAACGAAGATGTCATTTGTAATGACAATTTCAAATGAAGTCGTCATTTCATATGATGATTTGGGCCACTTTGCAAAACCCCGTTCAAACGGGTTATTTTGTTATATATATATATATATATATATATATATATATATATATATATATATATATATATATATATTTGGATTATTAGAATTCAAGTAGAAATTAATATAAAATTTACTTTCACTTGCGATATTCTCATATATATTAGGGGAACGCTTTAATCACCCAACTCTAAGCGCTAGTTTTTCCTGGCTTTTGTAGTTATCCAATCATTATAATGTTTTTTGAATTTCTATGTAATTATTACAAATGCATGTTTTTATAAGTGAACCAATTTTCAAATCTACAATCAAACAAAATTTTAAGATTAAATTAACAACAACAATGATTAAATTTTTAGAATATTGTTTTAGAAAAAAAAAAATTGCACAATTACGGTATGCTTGAAATAGTTTAATAATTTATTGTAAACCTTTTTACGAAAAATGGTTTGTAAAAGTATTTTTTTATTAATAAAGGTGAAACTGTTTGTCTAAACATGGTTTCACCTTTTAATTTATTTACAAAATTATAAATTAAAAGGTGAAATCTTGTTCAAAGAATGGTTTCATCTTTGGGTTTTTTATTTTTTTAACCCAAAAAAAATTTATTTATCAAAATAACTCACTTTTAAAATTTTTAACAAACTAACCTAAGACGCTATTTCAAATGACGCTTTCATCTGAAGTCGCCATCTAAAATGACGCATTCTTTTTAAAAAAAATTCCTCTGAAAACGCCTTTTGTCATGGCGGCTTCATATTATACCCTATTTGGTTTTCCGCATCTTTAGTGCATGTGTTTTCTATTCACATATTAAGTACTATTCAAAATCAAAATTCAATAACTGACATATGTAACATTGATAAATTTTTATTATTTCTCTCTTTGTTCATTTGTTATTTTCTCTCTCTACTCTAGTTACTGATACATAATCACATTTCTCGTTTCACTAACCATTCGTATTATGAGTTTGATTATGTCGTGTCAGGTGGGTTGGGTTGACCCAAATTGATAGTTCTAATCTTAAGGTATTTACCATTAAAACAAATTCAAGACACTTTATTATAGATGTTAATTTGGGCCAACTCAACCCCACCCGATATGACCAATCCGCTCAAACTCGTAACTCAAACGGGTCAGCTTAAGTCCACTCCATATGGGTTGAAAAACCTCAACCCGATGTAGATTGCGGGTTCGAAGGGCCAACCCGTCAAAAAATAAAAAAAATAGATAGATTATTAATAATTTTAATGATGAATATAAATGTATCATCATTTTTAAAATTTAAAATATCAAATTGTAAATTCTCATTTGTACAAAAAAAATATACAAATTTTGAAAGAAATAACGTAGCTAAAAATTATTAGTAAAAGTAAATCATTGTAAATCTTTTTGTAGAATTTTAAAAAAAAATTAATTTTACAATCTAAATTAAATTCCTATAAATTAATGCAATTCTAATGGTTAGTGAACAAGAAGTTAAATCGTGTACATGAAACGAGAAATGTGATTATGTAACAGTACCTAGAGTAAAAAGAGAGAGACAGTAAAAAAGAGAGAGAAAATAATAAAAAAGTATCAGTTTTATATATGTCAGTTACTGAATATTGACTTTGAATAATAATTAATTATGTGAATAGAAAACACATTCACGAAAGATGCAGATAATAGAAAACATATGTACGGAAGATGCGAAAAACCAAATAGATTAATAATATGAAGCCGCCATCGCAAAAAGCGTTTTCAGATAAATATTGTTTTAAAAAAAGACGTCATTTTAGATGACGACTTCAGATGAAAATGTTATATGAAATGCCGAATTAGGCTAGTTTGTTAAAACTTTTAAAAGCAAAATATTGTGATAAATAAATTTTTTTTAGGTTAAAAAAATAAATCACCCTTCATGTTTCAATTTTAAAAAAAAAAAATTTAAAAGGTGAAACATTTTGCTCTATAGTCTAAACACAAGACACCTTTAAATTTCTTTAAGAAATTTTTTTTTTAAAGAAATAAATATGATTTGGGGATTTGTTTAATCTTGTTGAAAGCTAAGTTCAATAATTCTCCTACTCTCATATGTCTTCTCCATCTGAAAAACAAACAAAAAAAAGAGAAAGAAAGGTAAAACAAAAAGATTTAAAATTAGAATATTAGATTAACAAAACCATAATTAAAGATTTTAATTGATATTACTATCGTGTATAATTTTTGGAAGGAAAAAATGATCGAATTAATTAATTATTATCTCTTATTGTTACACCTCGTCACTAAAAAAAAGTGTTAATTATTATTTTTGATTATTTAAATAATTAAAGTAATATAATTACTCTTTCAATCTGAATAAAGAATTAAGACATTAAAGATTTTATTGACTCCATTAGAAATATAAATTATCTTTTTGTTAAACATTCTTTTGGAAGATGGCTTTTATAATGATAATATTTTGTTAAGAACTGTATATTGTAAATTATATAATAATGATCTAAGTTTTGTGAATATGATATATATTATGTATGTTTAAGGCGGATCCGTACTAAACAAATTTAAAATTGATGCACTCGTGTATGCAGGGTTAATGTAACTTATATGCACATCCATATTATTTTTTTATCATTTAAGAATTATGTATAAGGATATTTTTCTTTTGTCGTAGGACTGCATTAGGATATAGAAAAATATCCTTAATTTTGAAAATTTTACAAAATACAAATATAAGATATGGCATTTAATAGTGAATTAAAAATATGTTAAAAGAATTTGTCATATAATATTCTCGATATATTATTAATTTTCAGTAGGGTTTTTCAAGAAACAGTCAAAATCAACTGTATTAATAATTTGGATTATTAGAATTCAAGTAGAAATTAATATAAAATTTTGCTTTTCCAATCATTATATTATTTTATGTATTTTCTATGTAATTATTACAAATTTATGTTTTTATAAGTGAACCAATTTTCAAATCTATTACTTCATTTTACCTCAAGAAAGGAACCAAAAAAATAAAATTTGAATTAGCACTATCATTATTACATACATTAAGAAAACACACGCTCTACGTAATTTTAGATTCCTCAAAATTTTGCTCATTAGTGCTCCTGGGCTTAACTCAACTGGTAAGAACTTACATCACTTTAGAGATATTCGAGTTCGAATCCCGCAACGTGCGGAAAAATATTTAGCCAATCCACTTCCAAAAAAAAAAAAAATCGCTCATTAAAACTCTCATATATCATATAATAAGATGTTGGCCAAAGGTAAGAATCCGAAATCAAATGTGGAAACAACCTAATTCTTGAAACGTAATTCCTGTTTGTCAAATGCCAAAAATTGTTTATTACGAGCGCTTTATTCTCTCTCCACTTATGAAATGCCAAGCCGACACAATAGGCATTGCGATGCGGGACAACTGCATGCTACATCATAGCAACACGACCAAATATAGGTAGCAAGCCCGGTTGGACGAGATAAATTGAACAAGTATGGTCGTCCTGTTGGGATGCACTATTAAACCGAAATTGAGGTTATCTGCTAAAACTACGGTAGAGTGGTTTATGAATATCTTCGCAGCGGACTTGATTTTACCAAAGATGACTCTCCAGCCATTTATGCGTTGGAGGGATAGTTTCTTATTTTGTGCCGAAGCAATTTCTAAACAGTAATTTAATAACTCAAAATACAAAATACTCGGGGCATACCCCGGTAAATTTAAATTATTTAAAGTTCAGAATACTAATACTGGGGACTTTACGTGTTATTTTAAGTGATGAATGACATGCTAACTGTGAATTGGATATATATATATATATATATATATATATATATATATATATCATCGGAAATTTTTTAGGTCCACTTGTTAATAAATTTTAAACAAAGCTTTCACTGTTTACGTAAAATAATCATTATGTGAAAATTAAATAATTGATTATGATCGAGCACTCACAGTATGACCAAAATTTACTGAAGGAAAGAATGCATAGTTTTACCACTCTTTCCATCATCTTTTTTTAGTATGTCCTGCAACTGCTGGATACAGCATATTACTGTCTGATTAGACATTAAATTTTGATCCATGTCACTTATATTTCTTCTTCGAATCACAACTTTCCATGGCGAACACTTGCGCCCATGATGAATCATATAAGGATCGTGCTCAACTATTTAAGAAAGCATAATCTTAAGATGAAGTGCCACACACTGCATTCCATTTTCGGAAACACTAACGATCAAAAAATTCTGCGTAACATACATTTCTTATATAAATCAAACCCAGCCAAGGATCCCCCAGAAAACGAGTGAAAATCTTCAAGAAAAGATGCATATATATGTCCTTGTGTATAATTATTAAGCAATTCACATCGACTGGTTGAAGTATAAACGAAAAATATTTTTTTTCATTCAATCTATTTTCTGTTGTTCTTGGCGCTAAGATTGTCTCTCTTATATATACTCTACATGTCATGGATCTAGAAAATAAATTAGATATAGAAAGAAAAACTAGAATAAAATAGGAGACAAATGTCTACTGTGTAAATTCAGATGATGTCCCCCATCACAAGAATCAGGTCGGTAACTTTCCCCATGGAAGTATTACATTATTCCTATTCTGAGAAGAAAGGAAATGCAGTTTCATCCTCCCGTTCGTTAATGGTTTCTCTCCACCACTATATCAGGTTCACTGATTCCGAAGCATCCTATTGTGGCTCTACATATGAAATAAGGATATGGATTTCCGTTTCTTAATGACTCGATCAGGAAAGACTTGCTACAAAACATGATTCAAAATAATGCTCTGTAAGATACTTGTTTGTCCTAGTCTGGTAAAGACAGAAAGGATTCTGTTATAGATGAAATTCAGAAAATGATCACTCAACTCTATAAATTCTGGAAATGGATTGCATTGATGATTGATAGACTTGAAAGAAAATTACAATAGAATGGAGATGAAATGAAAAAGGTAACTCTCATATCACTTTACTCCAAATATCCTTCCTGCCTCCCTAGCCCAAGCAGAACTGCATGCACGCTCAAAATTAACAAAATTCAGATCTACCTATCATCCCCGCCTTCTACACTTTTATACTTGCCATGCGGTTAGTGTTGTAACTAACTCTCCCCAACTCCCACTTATTCACGTACCTTCTTCTCTCTCCTTGTGTAAACTTTGTAAATCTCGGGCTTTTCTCTCGGGCCCTGGTAACTGGCCCATCATATTTTAAATTTGGATTAGCTACACTCTGGTCCATAACATATTCATAGTCAATATAATGATTCTATTCTAAGGGAATAAGTTTTGCTTTTACAAATAAGGTCCAGAAGAGTTGACACTTTGCAAATTCATGCTGAAGATAAAACAATCAGCTGAAGGTACTCAGGAGGTCCCTGAACTTGTAGAAGCACAAGTTTTTGGTATAGATGAAGTTGGAGCCTGCTAGAATTACGAGGTCGAGTAAGTTCTGTTGGATCAACCAATGCTAGTATCTGCATTCCTTTTTATTTTTGGTTGATTCATCTAATTCAGATTTTAGGAATTTTGGAATTCTGCCACAACACAAACATGTAGAAATGTAAGGACCCCCGTGCCCTTAACCCGTTATTAGTGTATTAATCCATACCATTAGTGCATATAATCATACTATCATGGGGAAAAGCCATGGCAAGTACAACACCATATGCCATCCAGAAAATTTCTTGCATTTGATCCACATAATATTCAAATTCCCCAACCAAGATTACATATATAACATGCACCCTTGTAATACACTAAAATGCTCTCAGTTCATTTAGCAATTTCATATTTAATTGCATGCAAACCATGAATGAACAGAGAAAGCCGTAGACCATTTATACATCCCATATACACGTAAAATGTACTCACATAAGAGCACCCAATGAATAAGCGTGTATCTGATGTATAAAACACTCTACCGGATATCGTTACTGGCACTTCAATCCTGGAAGCACCTCCCAAGCACAACTCGATCTCAACTCTGGATCTATGCACTTATTCAACCAGCTCTGGTACCTCGATCCGAGAAGTACCTCCAATCGACAGCCCGATCTCAACTCCAAAGCTGCTGCTACACCTGTATCACCTGCCCCAACAGAGACAGCCCCCACACGGGATGAGCATACCAATACCACCAATCCAATAATCATAACATTGCAGTTCATAATTTACAGAATGTAAATGCCATAATTTAAATGATACTCCCTGGATGGTATCATCCTCATCCGGGATCCCCTGTATTGTCCATGTTCTCAAAATAACCAAACTCATCAAATTCCCAAAGTCAGTTAATCGCTACATAGATTAACTAATACCGTACTATTATGCCAGTTCCATAATCAATATGGTAAAATCATTATATAAAAGACCATAGATATCACATATTTCTAACCAATGATTCCATGTTCTTATTTCATTGCTCGCTCCACAATAGCGGCATTCTAAACCCCGCGCACTCTCAACAATAGCGGTGTCATAACCGATGGTCGCTCAACAGCGACAATATCCCAAATCATTGATCGCTCAATAGCGGCACCGTATGGTTCCCATTGTATATCCATTTGACGCAAATATCATTTACCATGCATATCACTATCCATTTATAGCAAGTATCATGTACCATGCAATTCAACACTCATTTATTGCAAATACTGCATACCATGCATTTCACTGTCCATTTGATGCAATTACCACATACCATGTATTTCAATGTCCATTTAATGCAATTACCACATACCATGCATTTTACAGTTGCAACATTATAATAGGCTATGCTCGTACGTCTCACTACGTACCTTATACTTCCGTAGTTCGAGTCCGACCTCGCCTTGGTCCCGTGACCGATGAATTATGTGCTAAACACAATTAATAATCCACAATCAATAATGAGCATGCAACCACGTGCCCAAGCATGTTCATAATCTCCAATTATATCGTCGTTCATGACGATTAACCATTTTAAAAGACTCCGGGCGAAGCATGCATCGATTCCATAACATCAACCCAAAATATGCCATGAAACAGGGCCTCTCGATCGATCGGACATCAGCTCCCGATCGATCGAGAGTCACAGCAAGTTTTGGCACCAAAATAACCTCGCGCTCGATCGATCGGCGAGACTGACCGATCGATCGCCACGCGCCCCAACTCAACATTGGCGAATTCGTAGGTATAGTCTCGCCCGATCGATCGCCATTTATTGTACATCGTCTCCATGTTTTGGAAAATTGCGCGATCGATCGAGGCCTCGACGCCGATCGATCGGCGAGCACTGTAAAAGCCTAAAAATGGCGATTTTGAGCTTAAAACTCCCAGAAATCAAACCCAACATCCAATAAACCATTAATCCTCAACATTGACATCATAAAAACCCTTAAACAACTAACCCCCAAAATCTTTAAAAGTTTCAAAAACTCAAATCCAACACAATACTAAACCAAACACTACCAAACTACAATCAATCGAAGATAAATGCGAGGGGAAGGAGATTACCAAGTTATCTTCGAGAAATCCGACTCCCGAGCCAAGCTACCAACCATTTATGCACCAAGGCAAAAATGGGGAAAAGAAAGGGGTTTTGATCGATAGAGAGAGAAAGAGAAGAGGAGGGGATTATGTCCAAAACACCGAGTCAACTTGGTATATATAGTACCAAAACTTCAAATTCCCGAGTCCTCCACAAATACATCATGACTCATTAAAAATCATCTGTTTTCAAAAATTATCTCTCTAACCTCAATTCCCATTACCAGCCCCAATACAAAGTACTCCGGACCCCAAATCCCACCAAAGACCAAATTCCAAGGTTATCACCACGATGAGAATACGATCTCATCCCTTGGATTCAACGACTCCAAAAACAGAATTTAAAATCCCCGGGAGCCCCGAGACCGCAATTAATACACAATTGCTACAATTAAAATCCATTAAGGATTATCACTACACCGGGATTAACACCAGTAATTCCCAGACATCATAATAGCCGAGAATGTGGTAGAAGAATCTCTCATTATTTACGTTGGATTTAAGCCATTTAAATAATTGATACAATGTTTGGATAATTACAGCATAAATGGTAACAAATCAAAGCTATAACTATGTGTGTTCAATTTGCGTGATTTATAATCAATCTTAATAATTATGTAATAAACATGTGTTTGATTAGGGTGATTTAGATTCATCCTTAATACGTCCTCGCCAAATCGACGTTCCATCGGCAATAGAGATTTTGGAACGTAGAGTTTCAATCGTGTGCGGTGTAGGGTGAGGAGATTAGGCAAGTTGATCAACAGTAGTATCATAAGATATGTATAGGAGTCCTTTGTGTGGAATTGAAGTCTGGTGTTTCTGAGTTGGAGGTAGTGGTTGAATTGGTGGGGGCAGACATGGTGGAGGCTGGAAAAAAATGAGAGAGGATCATGATTTAGTTTGCTCGTGAGAGAAAGGTTATGTATACCATATAGAATAGCCAAGAATATGGTAAAAGAATCCCTCATTATTTATGTTGGCTTTAAGACATTTACATAATTGTTATATTGCTTGGATGATTGCAACATATATGGTAACAACTCATAGCTACAACTATGTGTGCTCAATTTGTGTGATTTCGAATCAATCTTAATAATTCTCTAATACATTTATACACACACGCATATATATATATATATATATATATATATATATATATATATATATATATGTGTGCGTGTGTGTATGTGTGTGTGGTTGATTAGGGTGATTTAGAATCATCCTTAATAAAACACGGGAAAATTAGAAAGGACAGTTGTATGCAATATGAGATGATTTCGAGGCAATGTCGGAGTCAGCATCCCCCAATTCAGATAAGGATTTACTTATATATTGAGATTCTTTCAGCCTTTCACCTTCAATTTCAATCTCAACCACTCGCTCACTTCTTGCCAGGTCAACAAGCCACAAATGGCTTTTCATTCTTTCCCCATGTATCAAATTCTCTACCACAATAGTCACGCGTAACAAACTGCATAATAAATAATGTAATATGAATATATTTGATAAAAATCAGCTGAAGGAATTCCTTAAATCTGAATTAGATGAATCAACCAAAAATAAAAAGGAATGCAGATAAAACTTTACTGCATTCTTCCGGTGAGAGAGGCTACTCAGCTCACTAGCATTTGTTGATTCAACAGATCTTACTCGACCTCGTAATTCTAACAGCCCCCAAACTTCATCTGTACCAAAAACTTGAGCTTATACAAGTTCAGGGATCTCCTGAGTACCTTCAGCCGATTGCTTAATCTCCAGCCTGAATTTGCGAAGTGTCAACTCTTCTGGACCTTCCCCGTAAAAGCAAAACTTATTCCTTTGAAAGAGAATCATTATATTGACTATGAATTTGTTATAGACCAAAATTTAGCTAATCCAAATTTAGAATATGATGGGCCAGTTACCATGGCCCGAGAGGAAAAGCCCAAGATTTACAAAGTGTACATAATGAGAGAGAAGAAGGTACATGAAGAAGTGGGAGCTGGAGAGAGTTAGTTATAGCACTAACCGCATGGCAAGGATAAAAGTGTAGAGAGGGGGAGATGATAGACAGATCTAAATTTTGTTAATTTTGGGCGTGCAAGCATTTATGCTTGGGCCAGGGAGGCGGGGAGAATATTTCTTCTTGGAGTAACAGTGATATGAGAGTTACATTTTTCGTTTTATCTTCATTCCATTGTAATTTTTCTTTCCAATTCCAGAATTTATAGAGTTGAGTGATCATTCTATATTTTCTGAATTTCATCTCTAACATAATCCTTTTGTCTTTTACCAGACTTAGACAAACAAGTATCTTAAAAAACATTATTGAATCATGTTTTGTAGCAAGTATTCCCTGATCGAGTCATTGAGAAACATGTATCTTACAGAGCATTATTGAATCATGTTTTGTAGCAAGTATTTCCCGATCGAGTCATTGAGAAACGGAGACACTTAAATTCCATATCCCTATTTCTTATTTCTTTCTTATGTGGTTTCTGTAATGGAAGCTATTATGCCATCTAAACTCGTCGACCTTTCCTATATGTTCTGTAATCTTTAATCATCGAACTCATATTCGTATCTTTTATTTCTACAATATTAATATTGTCGCGATAAAAGGGCCAATTAAGTTGTTTTGAAATATACAATTATTTCCTAAATCGTGTAAATCTTAGGGAGTATGTCTCAGAAACCAAAATTAAATTACATGAAATATGAAGGATTTGAGCAGGAAAAACGCAAAACATGGTCAGATCCATTTGGCACGTTGCAATGAGGAAACATAGTGTATACAATATGTGACATGGTAACATGGAGAAAAACATGTTGCCATTTTCCAAAAATAAACTGTGAAATTCTCTCACGAATTTCGTTAGCTATATCATTTCTAGAGTTTTATTCATTAGCTTCCCTTTGGCACAAGGTTCATAACTCAAAAGAAAAGCAAGAGAAAAAATATTGATAGAGACTTACTTCTTGGCAGGTTGGGTTGAGTTCTCAACCAGGAGATACATTATCTTTTCATTGTAAACCTCTAGCATGCTGACAAACAATTCATATTTCATACATTTCCTTTTGATAATCGAAAGAGTTTCTCCAGAGTCGTGGAATTTACTCACCTATTTTCAGGTGTTCCTTCCATTGTGTATGTCTTACCTGTTCCAGTTTTCACATACGCAAATATGTGAGCATTGTAGCCATACAAGACAGATATACAGATATCACTATCGGCAGACTTTGAACAAAGGCAGCCTCTGCAGTGGAGTTCATGGATTAATAATTAAGAATAATGAAAAGAAGTTTGTTGAAGTTCAAAGAAAAGGTAATGCACATCGATTTGATGTTAGTTTCTATGTACCTTTGCTGTCCGCAGGTCTGAATACATGATCCTATTTGAACTGCTTTCGAGAAGAATCGGAGCAGATGAGCTGTTGTAGCTCAGTTTCCTTAGAGGAGTTAAAATCAATTACAGAAGTCGAACCATTTTCAATCTCATCTTGTTTTAGGGGCCTACACCTACAGAAAACTCTGATATTTGATTCTTTCTTTCAGATGATTCTTGAAGATACTTATTTTTTAGTAATTTACACTCTCCCTAACTTTTCTTCTTCAGAAGTTCATGTTCTATGACTATAATTTAACAAAGTATAACATTGGTAATTGTCTATTATACATCAAAACTTGTCAAATGGATACTGAGATTATACAGAATGAGGGACACACCAAGATTCTGGAGAGCAGTGAAATCTTCGGAACCAATTAAAAATATCCTTATTAGAACTAGATAATTAGCTTTTAGAGGTCGCCTTATCTTCAGTAAAACTACCCCCCATTTCACTGTGTTTCTTAATTTGACAAGTGAATAAAGCAAACAAGAGAAGATCGAAAAAAATTCATGATTTTTCCTTCAATGGCCGGAATTCTATAATTTCTAAAACTTTCAGTTGGGTAATTATTAGGATATGTACAACAATAAAAAAATACAATTATCTGGGACAATTGTAATTGAAAATAGAACATCGGGAAACAATTATTAATACTAAAATCCACAAATTTCTTGAACAATTCAAATTGAGAAACAACAGGTAAAAATTTAAGAGTATAAATATCCATAATTCTGAAGAATAATTAAAATGAAAATAGGAATATCAGATCAAATCAACACTAAAAACAAAAATTCTCTAGATCGTACAATGAAAACTGAAAACATGAATATCAGATCAAATGAAAGTTTCCTCACCACATGGGAGACATGAGATATAAAGGATAGATGGGAAATTACGTAAAAATTGAAATGTTTACGTCGGGAAGACGTAGTGGATTTTAACTCTATAAAACGCATCTCATTGCCTACATCTTATATCCAAATATCAACAAAGAAATCTACTCAAATCTGCCTTACATCCAGCTATTCCAGAAAAAGAGTTACTGTTTGTTTGGAAACACAGATTTATGGGGATTCGGATTTGAATAATTGATTCTTGATGATCTTCATTTCAACAAAACACGGGCTTAAATAACCGAGAGTGTTTGGCAACAAAATGGACGTGAGTCCAAGTATCGATCTCACAGGGATTAATACTTAATTACTAGAATTTTAATCACTTAACTCAAGCTAGACAAATTAATTAAAATAGGATGAATTGAAATTATAAATTTAAATTAACTAAAACTAAATCAAATATAGCAATTGATAAATAATTCTAAGGTTTTAGAAGGATCAAGGAATAAATCAAATTCAAGTGAAAGGATCAAGGCACACAAAGACATCAAACTCCACGATGTTGGCATGTATTAAATTCAGTTAGTTATCAGTTTCTTGCACAATCACGGTGAAATCCCAAAACTTATTTATTAAACGATCCCTCGAGTTAATAAATCTAGTTAAATCTAACAGTCCAACTACTCCTAATTGAATTTAATTAGATCTAATCGTATTAAAAATTTCAGTTTTCACCTAAAGTCGCACATAGAAATCGAATTCTATTTCTAGTTGATTTTACTATGTGCTTGATTGATATATTTGTTGCTATATTTAATCCATCCTCTTCCGATTCATGATTAATCAACAAGCATGCAAATAAGTGATCAAGTTATTCATTAGAACTATTAAATAAAAATCAATAAACAATTTAAAGCAAGATAAATAATATATTGAAAAATAATGAAATATCAAAACATAATATCATTGTCTTGGCCTTATCGTGGTCTTGATCTGAAGAAATTACCTCGTAAAATCAAAACAATGCATAGACACAAAGTTTGAGTTATTAAGGAAAATAAGCAAATCTCAGCGTGTTTGGCGTGTTCCCCATTGAATTCGTCCTCCTCCTCTCTCAATCTCTAGCCGTCGAGGATCAATCTTCAAAGTTCCTTAGTTGTTCCTATGTTCAGCTTCGCCTTTTGGTTGGGACTATTGGCTGTTGTGATTATTATAATAAGGCTTGGCTTGCTCCAAAAATATGCCAAGTGGCTCGAGAATTGGGTCTCAAAAGCCTCTTGAAAATTGTTCCCCCTGCCATCGGCTCCTTCCCTTTTTGATAGATATGGTAAAGTCTTCAAATTCTACAAGGACTCTTATTGTATCTTCCAAAGATATAATTCCTTCTTTTATTGCCTTTTGGAGTCCTTACAAAACTCAACTTGGAAGATAATATAAATCTTCATCAAATATTTCCTTATTTATCAAGATCTTGGAAGATTTGTTGGACTCTTCAGATTTGTTGGCCATGGGTCACCGAATTTAGCCTTTGATCCTCGGGCTTTTCATTTCTTTCTTTGTGATCATTCCTTGCTTCTCGGGGTCAATCATACGTGGCATTGAATTGTTGAGCAATTTCCCATATTTATGCATTTTTCCTCAATTTGGTCAAACCTACAAAAAAAACGAATTAATACAAATTAAGCACAAAGTTATGAATAAAAACGATAGATAAGCCCGAATACGACAAAATAAATCCTAAATTATCTATAGGAGTCGTGCTTATCAATGCCCTCGGTCTATCCACTATCCCTGCATGCAAGATACTTGTGTAATTGCCCACAAGAGGGTGTCTGAGTTGGTGGAGCAGGGTGAACGTGAGATTTTAAGGTCATGAGTTTGGTTCTCCCTGTCAACACTATCTCGGTTTGAGCTTGTCGTATTGGACTTGCCTAGTGCAATTTACCTGGTTGACGTAGTTTGCAAGCTACTGAATCAATCCGAGGGTTTATCCGGTGCGCACCCCAATGGTAGCGGCTATGAGTTCCCTCACCATAAAAAAAATAGTCGCGTAATCAAGGATGGACAAAAAAGAATATTCTAGACAATAGTTTGATGTACTCCTAATGTAGCATCAAGCCAACCGGCAAATGGTCAAGCCTCCTAAAAACATGATGTTTTATCGATAAAAAATATTTTGATACGTCACCAATAAAAATAATAAGTAATATTATTTCTGATGTGATACAATATTTTTGTTATACGGTAGAAAAGTGCAATGATCCTCTTTTAAGGTAATCCTTCATATAAATTGCATGCACATGTTCAAATAGAAATTTTTTTTTGTAATCTATTCTTAATTAAATAATAATAAAAAAAATCATATATATGTGATTCTTACGCAGAAGACAGGACAAAAACAGACTAGTAGCATTTCCTGAAAATATATAAGTTTCAATGCAAGATAAAAAATAATAAAATAAATTTATTTAAAAGGCCAAAAAAATAGAAAATCAATGAAAGAGGATATGATGGATTAAATATAATTAACAAATGCATATGCATGCCTATTTAATTCAACACAAAGTTGGAATAAACTTCAATTTTCAAGTCAAGAAAAGAACAGAACTCTTGAAAAATATTAATGGGAGCTATTTATATTTATAAACAAAGAATAATTAGCTTCAACAAAAAACATTATGACACATAATTGTTGGAATGGTCGTGGAACGACGGAAATGGCCATTCTGGGATGAGATTGGTAGACCCAAGTCCGCAACACCCTCGCAATTTATAAACAAAGAATAATTAGCTTCAACAAAAAGCATTATGACACATAATTGCTGGAATGGTCGTGGAACGACGGAAATGGCCATTCTGGGATGAGATTGGTAGACCCAAGTCCGCAACACCCTCTGCGATCGTTGCGATCGTTCCTCGAACAATTATAATGAGCATGATGGGATTAATTTATTATTTAATGTGGTTTTGATCAAGAAAAAAAAAGAAGGATGAAAATTCCAATGACCATGCACTCTAAACGTTTTATTACAAATTAGAAAATAATAAAACATACCAAAAATCCCAAATACCAGATGAAGGCTTGTCCTTTATGTTGGGAAAATATCGAAATATTTTCTGGTCAGATATGTGGGAGCAAAAATAAATGCGGAATAAAAACACAAGATTTACGTGGTTCGGCAAAAATAAGCCTACATCCACGGGGCTGCTGCAGATCTTTTATTGAAGAAAAATACAAGTGTTTACAAAACACTGACAACACTCAATCTGAAAAACACTCCGAAAATTATACAGCAATTTTCTCTCACTAGTATTTTTACTCTGATTGCACTGTGTTATTTTTCTCTCTACAATTTGGTGTGTTCTCTGAATGAAATTGTAACTCTATTTATAGAATTTATTCACGCGTTGTTTACGCGTAATTGACAAAAAAAAATTTGCCAATTTTTCTTCACACGTCTCTGACAAATCTTTATGCAGATTTCCTTGAAAATTTTTTGGCCAATTTTCAACAAATATGGGCCCCCCATATTTATTCCTTTGACTAACAATCTCCCACTTGAAGACTGATCTCAATCTGTCTTCACACCTCGATCAATGCAGCAGCCTCTTCTGGCCTGTCAATCTAGCAAGCCAACTGAAGTTGAACACAACTTCAGTTTATCAATGGTCACCACCTTTGTTAACATATCTGCTGGATTCTCACTTCCTTGGATCTTCTCTAATGTTAGCGCATCATCCTCAAGCAGAGATCTGATGAAGTGATAACGGAGACCAATATGTTTTGTTCTAGAGTGGAATGCTGAATTCTTTGCCAGATGTATTGCACTCTGACTATCACTATACAAAACATTCTTCTCCTGATTGAATCCCAGCTCTCTTAACAAACCTTGAAGCCATATCAATTCTTTACTGGCTTCAGTCACTGCAACATATTCAGCCTCTGTAGTGGATAAAGCTACAATTTTTTGTATCCGCGACATCCAACTAACAACTGTAGTTCCAACAGTGAATACATATCCTGTGGTGCTTTTCCGGTGATCGACATCACCTCCATAGTCTGCATCTACGTAACCTTGTACTTTTAGTTCTCCTTTTCCAAAGTACAAACACTTCTTTGCAGTGCCTCGTAGATACCTCAAAATCCACTTAACTGCTTCCCAATGAGCCTTTCCTGGATTTGACATAAACCTGCTGACAACTCCCACTGCATGGGCAATGTCTGGCCTTGTACAGACCATTGCGTACATCAAACTCCCAATGGCTGAAGCATAAGGAACTTTAGCCATGGACTCTTTTTCTTCCTCCATCTGAGGACATTGGTCCTTGGATAGGCGAAAATGACTAGCCAAAGGTGTGCTCACTGATTTGGCATCGCCCATGTTGAATCTCTGCAAAACACGATTGATGTACTCCGCCTGAGATAACTGCAAAATTCCCTTTTGCTTATCTCTCGTGATTTGCATTCCAAGTATCTTTCTTGCTGGACCCAAATCTTTCATTTCAAATTCTTTTGACAACTGCTGTTTCAAGTTTCTGATTTCATCCATATCAGAACCAGCTACTAACATATCATCGACATAAAGTAGCAAAATGATATAACTGGACTTATATCTCTTGAAATATCAACAATGGTCGGCGTTGCTCCTCTGGAAACCTTCCTTGTGCATAAAGCCGTCAAACTTTAAGTACCATTGTCTTGGAGCTTGTTTCAGGCTGTACAAGCTATTTTTCAATTTGCACACCTTATTCTCCATCCCTTTCTTTTCGAAACCTTCTGGTTTGAAACATATAGATCTCCTTATCAATGTCTCCGTGAAGAAACGCAGTCTTCACGTCCAGCTGCTCAAGATGGAGGCTTTCACTGGCAACAATACTCAATACAGTCCTAATAGTATTGAGCTTCACAACTAGAGCAAAAATCTCTGAGTAGTCAACTCCTTCTTTTTGCTGAAACCCTTTGACGACCAGTCGGGCTTTGTATCTCGTGGAACCATCATGATCTTCCTTCACCCGATACACCAATTTGTTGTGAAGTGCCTTTTTGTCCATAGGCAACTCAACAAGTTCCCATGTCTGATTGGACATCAAAGACTTCATCTCGTCTTTCATGGCAAGCTCCCACTTGCCAGCATATTTGGTCTGACATGCTTCATCGTAGCATTCAGGCTCACCTGCATCGGTTAGCAACATATAGTTCATATACCTTCTGTTAGGTACATGAGGCCGAGAACTCCTTCTCAATTCATGAACTGGAGCAGGAGATGCATCATGCTGCTGCTCGCTGTCTTGATCAATTGATTCCCCTAACTGAGGAATCTCAACTATCTGTTCCACATGACTTTCTGGGACAACGTCCACCTCTGCATATGCTGGCTCACTATGTTCTGAGTCGCTGACAACTGTGTTATGCCTGTCCTTATACATCACTCGTTCGTTGAAGATTACATCTCTGCTGCGGATCATCTTTTTGTTTTCATCATCCCAAATACGGTAGCCAAACTCATCTTCACCATAACCAATGAAAGTGCACTTCTTTGATTTGGGATCAAGTTTGTTTCTGAGTGCATCACTGATATGCACATATGCTACACAGCCGAAAACTTTAAGATATGAGAGGTTTACCTCTTTTCCGCTCATACCTCTTCTGGTATTCTATGCTCCAATGGTACCGATGGACCTCGGTTAATCAAGTAAGCTGCTGTGTTGACTGCTTCTGCCCAGAACTGCTTTGGCAGGCCTGATTGTACCCGCATGCTTCTGGCTCGTTCTGTCAACGTCCGGTTCATACGCTCAGCTACACCATTGTGTTGAGGCGTACCAGGCACGGTTCTCTCCATTCTGATTCCGTGCTCATAGCAGAACTTCTTGAATCTGGTGTCTTCATATTCACCACCATTGTCGGTTCTGAGCTTCTTTATCTTCAAACCTGTCTCATTTTCAACCATCGCTTTCCAAATCTTGAAAGCCTCAAATACTTCTGACTTATATTTCAGAAAGTAAACCCATACTTTCCTGGAGTGATCATCAATAAAAGTCACAAAGTAGTGTTTCCCACTAATGGATGAGACAGTCGTTGGTCCCCAAACATCAGAGTGAACTAGTTCAAGTTTCACCTTCTTTGGGGTTCTTGTACCTGTCTGAAAGCTAACTCTTTTCTGCTTTCCAAAAATACATCCTTCACATGTGTCAATATTAATTGACTGAAGGCTCGGAAGTTTCCCCTTTGAGTGCATCACCTTCATTCCTTTCTCACTCATGTGGCCAAGTCTCTGATGCCACAGAGTAGGACTTTCTGTGTCTGCTGCAACTGCAATTGAACAGCGTGCTCCTGCTGTCATGTAAAGAGTATCACTCTTATTGCCTCGAGCAATTATCATTGCACCTTTTGAGATCTTCCAAGTAACACCGTGAAAGACCGTTGTATGACCTTCACCGGCCAACTGGCCAACTGAGATTAAGTTCTTTCTCAGATCGGGAATATGTCTGACATCCTTCAATTCCCATACAGACCCGTTCAACTTAATCTTTATGATACCTTTGCCAACAATCTCGCAAGATTGTTCATTACCAATGTAGACTTTACCAAGGTTTCCGGGGACATATTTCTCGAAGAGTTCTCTCTGCGAAGTAGCATGGAATGATGCTCCGGAGTCTAACACCCAAGACTCTTCCTTGCACTCTAAGGAACATATTAATGCATCATCTCCAGAAGCAACGTTTGCTTCTGCCTTCACCTCCTGATTCTTCGGTGCATTTTTGCACTGATTTTTATAATGTCCGGGCTGCCCGCATTTCCAGCACTTAATAGTCTTTGAGTTCTGAGAATTAGGGGGATTCCTAGATTTGGACCTCCTGTCCATTTGTTTGCCACGTCCACCTCCTCTGTTTGATTTTCTACCTCTTGACTCTGTATGTAATACTGAAGAGGTTGATGATTCATTTGAATCTCTCCGTCTGATCTCTTCACTGAGAACCAGATCACGAACATCGTCAAATTTCAACTTTGTACTTCCCGATGAGCTACTCACAGCTGTGACAGTAGCATTCCAGCTTTCCGGGAGGGAAGACAAAAGTATTAATGCTCGTACTTCATCATCAAAATCAATGCTAACTGAACTCAACTGGGTTGTCACTGTGTTGAGTTCATTGAGGTGTTGAGCTACCGATCCGCCTTCTACCATCCGCAAATTGAACAACCGTCTCATCAAATGAACTTTGTTTGAAGCTGATGGCTTCTCGTACATGCTTGAAAGAGCCGCCATAAGACCCGCCGTGGTCTTTTATTTTGCTATGTTGAAAGCAACGTTGCGTGACAACGTCAGTCGGATAACTCCGAGAGCTTTTCTATCTAGAAGAGCCCATTCTTCATCTTTCATGCCTTCTGGCTTCATACCCGAGAGAGGGTGATAAAGGCCTTTCTGGTACATATGGTCTTCTATTTGCATTTTCCAAAAGCCAAAATCTGAACCATTGAACTTTTCAATATTCATTTTTCCTTCATCTGCCGCCATTACTCCCACTCGAACCTGACTCCCACCGGATTGCTGTTTTGACAATTTTTGAAAATCACCGTGTTATTGAAAAACACCGCTGCGGACGAATTTGGTAGCGCTGACCAAATCACTATTCACGAAATCACTATTCACGAAATTCACTATTCACGTGAATAGTAACCCGACAAAAAAATTGACAAAATTAACAATCTGGCTCTGATACCAGTTGTTGGGAAAATAACGAAATATTTTCTGGTCAGATATGTGGGAGCAAAAATAAATGCGGAATAAAAACACAAGATTTACGTGGTTCGGCAAAAATAAGCCTACATCCACGGGGCTGCTGCAGATCTTTTATTGAAGAAAAATACAAGTGTTTACAAAACACTGACAACACTCAATCTGACAAACACTCAGAAAATTATATAGCAATTTTCTCTCACTAGTATTTTTACTCTGATTGCACTGTGTTATTTTTCTCTCTACAATTTGGTGTGTTCTCTGAATGAAATTGTAACTCTATTTATAGAATTTATTCACGCGTTGTTTACGCGTAATTGACAAAAAAAAATTTGCCAATTTTTCTTCACACGTCTCTGACAAATCTTTATGCAGATTTCCTTGAAATTTTTTTGGCCAATTTTCAACAAATATGGGCCCCCCATATTTATTCCTTTGACTAACACTTTACTCATCTCCAGCTTTAATTAATTACAATTAATAACTCCTTCAACAAAATCGAATTGAGTTTGTGTTTGAATTGATGGATTTGATTTGGATGAAGGTATTTGATTTGAAGAGGTATTTGAATAATAGATTTGAAATGACACTCATCTACAATGTATTCAAAATCGATCACAATTATCATTACATCTACATAAATAAAAAAATGGAGTATTTGAAATTCACCCAACACAAATCCATCTAAACAATCAAATGAATTTGGAATTATGGATTTGAAATTCTTGGCTTTAAATCCCGCAATCCAAACAACAATGAGTTTCTTGAGGGAGCTGTGTTTGGTGGCAGCAAGAGGTGAGTGAAGGATAATTTATATAGAACAACTCTTCTATAAAAAACTTATATAGAACCCCGAAAACATATTTTTTTTAAAAAAATTAAAATTATTAGCATTAAATACACTAGGTTAAATCCATATCCTTAAAATTGTTTGGCGTAATGTAATGAATGAGGACTTTCTTCCTCTTCTCACATAGTGAGTGTAAGGACCCTAATCCTTAAGTGCGGAATAAAGGCATAATAGAGCTAAATAAATGATCAGAGTAGAGTAAACAAGTTGAGTCTATGAGCTTAAGCATTTACATGCCAAAATAAAGGACTACCAAAAGGATTAATTACATTCCAACAAATGAATGTGTCCACTATAGTTTTACGCTACTCCTAGAGTAGGCACTATACAAAAGAATCCTGTCCTTTCATCTACCAAAGATGCTCGTGAAGCTCACTGTCTCAACCCGTTCAAGCCCATCTATCATGCCAAAAAGGTACCTACAAGGACAACCCCCAAACATGAGCAATAATAATCATTCATATTCAACACAATATGAAGATAAAGCGTAAATGCATAATCAATATAAAACACTTCCTGTTTTCCCATGCATTTCAAACGCTTCCCGTTTGGTTGTCCCTGTACCATAACTCATGAGTATAATCAACAGATTATTTTTAATGGCCAAAACATGTCATGACATCATATACCATCTCAACTGTACCACATATTGGTCACCATTCCCTAGTCTGTCCATCACAGTGTATTTTAATGCCCCTCGCTTATATTCATATGGGCGGCATAGGATAACCTCGCTACAATGGACATGCGGCGCTCCCACCCCTCGCTTCACAGAGAGCGGCAAATACCCTTTCCTCGCCCCATATGACAACCACGCTCAAATGTGACATGCGGCGCTCCCACCCCTCGCTTCACATTTGGCGGAACCAATACAAAAAGCGGCAAGCATTAAAATCATCAAAGGATGACCACGACTCATGGGATGTGCATCCAATAATCATAATATGCATCTAATATCAATATGCATAAATTACCATGTATATGCATCCACAATGCAATACCTCATATGGCATAAATCAACATGTATATGCATCCACAATGCAATACCACATATATACTCGCATCCACAATGCATAAACAATGAGCATATAAAATACATGTTACCGTTGGGTGCCCGTACGTCCACTACGTACCTTTCCAAAATGTGGAATGTGATTGGACCTCAATTCCTTGGCTGCGTTGCCACCTGGGTTGGTTCTACATATTCACAAATACCAATATTAGAACCCAATAAAGTCCAATACCAAAAATCCCACAAAAACACCCAAAAACACCATTTTTGGTGTCTCGCGATCGATCGCCATCAAGCCCCGATCGATCGCGAGAACACACTGTCTCGGGCAACAAAATTGCACAATCCGCGATCGATCGCGGAGCTAGCGCCGATCGATCGCGGCCTCGCCGATCGATCGCGCCAAGCTCGCGATCGATCGCTGAGGCTCACTGCCTCAGCCCTGTTGCTCGCGATCGATCGCGAGAAAATCGCCGATCGATCGCCGAGCTGTGGTCAAGCGGGATTTGGGCACTATTCACCCATCTTCAACCCCTTCTCATACACACCCACATACCCCAACATAAATCAAACCCAATAACTCAAAACCACCCATAAACATCAACATAAACTCAAATAAACAACATCCAACCAAAACACTACCAAAATCACAACACCCAACACAACCCATTTTAAACCCTTTAAAACCAAACTAAACTCAACCAAAACCTTACAAAATTAATACATGAGGTACCCATACCTCTTGGGGATCTCAAATCACCCAACAATCTTCCACAAATCAAAGTTTGCAAGGTCTCCTCTTCACCTCAAAGGTGGAACTCGAAAATATGGGAAGAGGGGAAGGGTTTGGGTGTTGGAGATAATTTGGTAAAGTAAAATATGAGTGGATGGGGTGGGGTTGGGTATAAAGGTGAGTTTTTAAATTAAAATGCAATCCAAGGCAATTCCATGGTGTATAAAACACCCCAACATGATATTTTCAAAGCATTTACTCAAAATGCACCAAATATCAATTAACACATGATTCCTCATAAATTGCTAACCAATGCAAATAAATCATGCTTCCAATAATATTTACCCAACATGCACCACATGCACCCTGAAATGCAACCCCGGGTCACCCTATCCATATGACCATGCATTTTTCCATAAGGTAAATAAATTCCAACACATAATCAATTACCACATAATTAATCATGTAAACATAATTAAAGCCCAATAGCAATTAACCATTTCGGGGATGTCACAATACTCCCCTACTTATAAGATTTCGTCCTCGAAATCACATGCACTTACCCCAACAGAAACTAAACATAAACTCATACCAGAGAATAGTTCCGGGTAGTGCTGCACCATATGCTGCTCCGTCTCCCACGTAGCCTCCTCGACACCCCTGCGATTCCACTGAACTTTGATCATCGGTATCACTTTATTCCGAAGTCTACGGTCTGCTCTGTCCAGAATTCTAACAGGCCGTTCCACATAAGATATATCTGACTCTAACTGAACTTCGGAAGGCTGTAACACGTGAGACGGATCCGGCTCATACTTCCGCAGCATCGATACATGAAACACATCATGTATCCCAGATAAAGAAGGCGGCAAAGCCAGTCGGTAAGCCAATGTGCCAATGCGCTGCAAAATCTCGTACGGTCCAACATACCTCGGAGACAGTTTCCCGCGCATCCCAAACCGCACAACGCCTCTGAAAGGCGAGATCTTCAAAAAGACCTTATCTCCCAACTGAAACTCTAACGGTCTCCGCCGTTTATTTGCATAAGCTGCCTGTCTGTCTTGGGCTGCTTTCATTTTCTGCCTTATAGTCTTTATCTTCTCTTCCATTTCCCGGATCAACTCAGGCCCTCCGACTGATCTACTGTCCAAATCATCCCAACATAAGGGTGATCTACATCGTCTGCCATAAAGAGCTTCAAACGGAGCCATCTGAATACTTGCCTGGTAGCTATTGTTATACGAAAACTCCACCAAAGGCACTGAATCCTGCCAAGAGGCATCGAACTCCAAAACGCAAGCTCTTAACATGTCCTCGAGCGTCTGAATCGTGCGCTCGGTCTGGCCATCCGTCTGAGGATGATAAGCAGTGCTCAATCTGACCTCAGTTCCCAAAGCTGACTGAAGGCCTTCCCAGAAATGAGATGTGAATCGCGGATCTCGATCTGACACAATAGAAACGGGGATCCCATGCAATCTCACCACATCTCTAATATACAACTGCGCCATCCTCAAAAATGTAAATGTCATGCTATAGGGAATAAAGTGGGCTACCTTAGTCAATCTGTCCACAATCACCCAAATAGCATCGAAGCCTGAAGCACTCCTCGGCAAATGAGTCACGAAGTCCATGGAAATGTGCTCCCACTTCCACTTCGGTATCTCCAAGCTCCTCAACTCGCCGCCAGGTCTCTGTCTCTCTGCCTTAACCTGCTGGCAGATCAAACACCTCTTTACAAAGGCGACGACATCGGACTTCATTCTCTTCCACCAAAACTGACCACGCAGATCTCTGTACATTTTCTTCCCGCCTGGGTGGATGCTAAGTCTGCTACTGTGAGCTCGCCCCAAGATTCCCTTACGCAACTCCGGCGTACTCGGAACTACCCAGCGGTTACCCAATCTCAAAGATCCGTCGTCGGCCACTCTGAACTTCGTCGGCTGACCAAGATGCACTATAGACAACCATCTCTGAACCTCAGCATCTGACCTCTGAGCTCTCCTGATACTCTCAAAGATATCTGGCTCAGCTAGCAAAGTCGATACATACACAGGTGATGCATCAATGTCAAAGTCATAGCCCATATGGCAATAGGAGGTCATCATAGCCGACAAATGGATGACGTCCTCAGCAGAACTCCTCACTTTCCGGCTCAAAGCGTCTGCTGTCAAATTGGCCTTTCCCGGATGGTACTCAATCTCGCAATCATAGTCCTTGAGTAGGTCCATCCATCTCCTCTGTCTCATGTTCAGCTCCGCCTGAGTAAATAGAAACTTGAGGCTCTTGTGATCCGTGTATATGGTAAACGACGTACCATACAAATAATGCCTCCAGATCTTCAGGGCGAAGATGATAGCCGCCAATTCCAAGTCATGAACTGGATATCTGGTCTCATGCGGCTTCAACTGCCTCGATGCATAAGCTACCACATGCTTATCTTGCATCAGAACGCATCCAAGGCCCTGCAGTGATGCATCAGTATACAGAAATCACTAACACTGGCGCCATCGTCAACCGGTGCTTCAACTCCTGGAAGCTCTCCTCACAAGCTTCTGACCAAAAGAAAGGCACTCCTTTCTGAGTCAACTGAGTCAGCGGCTTGGCAATCTTCGAAAAGCCCTCAACAAAGCGCCGATAATACCCGGCCAAACCAAGAAAACTCCGGATCTCAGGCACAGAAGTGGGGGCAGCCCACTCCATTACAGCCTCAATCTTCTTCGGGTCCACTGATATCCCACTGCTCGAAATGACATGCCCCAGAAACACTACACTGCTCAGCCAAAATTCACACTTACTGAGCTTAGCATACAACTGATGCTCTCTGAGAATCTGAAGCACTGTCCTCAAGTGTTTCACATGATCTTCCTCGCTCCGGGAGTAGATAAGAATGTCGTCAATAAACACGATGACGAACTGATCAAGATACTGCTGAAACACTCTATTCATCAGACTCATGAAGACTGCTGGAGCATTCGTCACACCGAACGGCATTACTAAGAACTCATAATGCCCGTAGCGAGTCCGGAACGCTGTCTTCTGCACATCTTCCTCTCTGACCCGAATCTGATGATACCCGGACCTCAAATCAATCTTGCTATACACCCTGGTACCTTGCAACTGATCAAACAAATCGTCTATCCTTGGAAGAGGATACTTATTCTTCACTGTAGCCTTGTTCAGCTGCCGGTAATCGATGCACAACCGCATCGAACCGTCCTTCTTCTTCACAAAGAGGACTGGTGCGCCCCATGGCGACACGCTCGGGCGTATATACCCCTTGTCCAAGAGATCCTGCAACTGTTCTTTCAACTCCCTCAACTCTGCCGGTGCCATCCTATAAGGTGCACGAGAGATAGCGGATGTCCCTGGCAGCAACTCGATCCCAAATTCAACTTCCCTGGCCGGTGGAAATCCTGGGATCTCTTCTGGAAATACATCAGCAAATTCTGCCACAACTGGTACATCCTCAACCTTCAGTTCTTTACTCTTTTCAGACGTGTCCACGGCATAAATAAGATAGCCCGTGTGCCCACGTTCCAACAGCTGGGACATCTTGATCGCTGAAATCAACGGAATCTTCGCACGAGACCCGTTGCCAAAGAAAGTCCACTGACTGCCCAACTCAGGTCTGAACTTCACTGTTCTCTGCCGGCAATCTACCACTGCCTGGTATCTGTTCAGAACATCAATTCCCAAGATGCAGTCAAAGTCTGACATACCCAGCACAATCAAGTCTGATCTCAACTCGTTGCCTTCAAAATAAATGAGGCTATCTGCCAAAAACTGATCAGCAACGACGTTTCTTCCAGTGGGTGTCGAGACCAATAGAGGCGTGGGCAAAGGAGACGTGCGCATATGGTGTCTTTCCACAAATCCCACAGACACAAAGGAATGGGAGGCACCTGTATCTATCAAAACAAAAGCAGGGTACGTAAATAAATGGCACGTACCGGCAATCACCTCCTCCGGGGCTGCCTGAGCCTGCTCCCTGGTCAGTGCATATACTTGCCCCTGGGGTGGTCCCACTGTCTGACCTCCCGATGGACGAGGCCCAAACTGCTGCCTCTGCTGCACTGTCCTGTCCTCAAACCTTGGCCTGTTGCCCTGATACTCTGACTGGCCTCCCCTGGTGGGACAATACCGAGCAATGTGGCCCATCTTGCCACAGACATAGCATGCAGGACACTTGTTTGAAGAATGTGGTCCTCCACAGTTGTTGCACCTCGGCTCTCCCGGCCTATCCCCTTGTGAAGATCCTCGATTGGCCGACCAATTTCCTTTCTTGCCATCCTGTTTCTGGCCAAAGTATTTCTTTCCACCATACCTCGAAGATGAGGAGGCACCACGGGGTTTAAATGGCTCACCCCGAGGCCTCAAACTGTCACTAGTCTGCCTCTGTTGCGGTACCGGTGGTGGCATGGCATAAGCTCCCACTCCAAGCTCAGCAAGCTCCGCTCTTGTGAGAGCATCATCAAAAGAAGTTGGGTTATTGATGATAACCCGGTCATAGAGCTCCGGTCGCAGTCCTTTCATGAAATTTCTCATCTTGGCACGTCCATCAGAGGCAATATGGGGGACATACCTAAGTAGTGATGAGTACTGTGTGGCATAGTCTGCCACTGTCATGTTCCCCTGCCTCAGACTAGCAAATTCATCCTCTTTTGTCTGCCTTGCTGCCGCGGAGAAGTATCGGTTCAAGAACCTGGTCCTGAAGAGCGTCCAGTCAATCACAGCACCCAGTGCTCTCATCTCCATCACTGTGCTCCTCCACCACATCAATGGTTTCTTAGCCAACTGGAACTCCGCCAGCCTCAGCCAAGCAGTAATAGCACAAGGAGCCGATACAAAGATCTGCTCAAGTCTCTCCAGCCACTCTTCAGCTTCTTCTCCGGACTCTGTCCCCTCAAACCGGGGCGGATGATAAGACAGAAACTGCGTCAAGCTAATCTCACCCGGTAGCAATAACTGAACTACTGGTTCCATCCCTACAGCCGGTGGAGGTAGAGGATTAGCCTGTCCAATACTCGCATTTACACTCCCAACATCTCCGACTTCCTCATTAGCAGCCATGCTGTAACACAAATGTTAACAACAATCCAAAGCAATATATAACATGTCGTTAGATAACAGGAGTGATATAAGCATGTTAGTATAACAGGATATACAATAATATGCACCACATGCATAAACATGCTCCAAATGTAAGCACCTAGCCAACCATGCTAAGGCTACCCTTCACTCGTTCCCGGGTTCTCTAACCACTGCTCTGATACCACTAATGTAAGGACCCTAATCCTTAAGTGCGGAATAAAGGCATAATAGAGCTAAATAAATGATCAGAGTAGAGTAAACAAGTTGAGTCTATGAGCTTAAGCATTTACATGCCAAAATAAAGGACTACCAAAAGGATTAATTACATTCCAACAAATGAATGTGTCCACTATAGTTTTACGCTACTCCTAGAGTAGGCACTATACAAAAGAATCCTGTCCTTTCATCTACCAAAGATGCTCGTGAAGCTCACTGTCTCAACCCGTTCAAGCCCATCTATCATGCCAAAAAGGTACCTACAAGGACAACCCCCAAACATGAGCAATAATAATCATTCATATTCAACACAATATGAAGATAAAGCGTAAATGCATAATCAATATAAAACACTTCCTGTTTTCCCATGCATTTCAAACGCTTCCCGTTTGGTTGTCCCTGTACCATAACTCATGAGTATAATCAACAGATTATTTTTAATGGCCAAAACATGTCATGACATCATATACCATCTCAACTGTACCACATATTGGTCACCATTCCCTAGTCTGTCCATCACAGTGTATTTTAATGCCCCTCGCTTATATTCATATGGGCGGCATAGGATAACCTCGCTACAATGGACATGCGGCGCTCCCACCCCTCGCTTCACAGAGAGCGGCAAATACCCTTTCCTCGCCCCATATGACAACCACGCTCAAATGTGACATGCGGCGCTCCCACCCCTCGCTTCACATTTGGCGGAACCAATACAAAAAGCGGCAAGCATTAAAATCATCAAAGGATGACCACGACTCATGGGATGTGCATCCAATAATCATAATATGCATCTAATATCAATATGCATAAATTACCATGTATATGCATCCACAATGCAATACCTCATATGGCATAAATCAACATGTATATGCATCCACAATGCAATACCACATATATACTCGCATCCACAATGCATAAACAATGAGCATATAAAATACATGTTACCGTTGGGTGCCCGTACGTCCACTACGTACCTTTCCAAAATGTGGAATGTGATTGGCCCTTGGCTGCGTTGCCACCTGGGTTGGTTCTACATATTCACAAATACCAATATTAGAACCCAATAAAGTCCAATACCAAAAATCCCACAAAAACACCCAAAAACACCATTTTTGGTGTCTCGCGATCGATCGCCATCAAGCCCCGATCGATCGCGAGAACACACTGTCTCGGGCAACAAAATTGCACAATCCGCGATCGATCGCGGAGCTAGCGCCGATCGATCGCGGCCTCGCCGATCGATCGCGCCAAGCTCGCGATCGATCGCTGAGGCTCACTGCCTCAGCCCTGTTGCTCGCGATCGATCGCGAGAAAATCGCCGATCGATCGCCGAGCTGTGGTCAAGCGGGATTTGGGCACTATTCACCCATCTTCAACCCCTTCTCATACACACCCACATACCCCAACATAAATCAAACCCAATAACTCAAAACCACCCATAAACATCAACATAAACTCAAATAAACAACATCCAACCAAAACACTACCAAAATCACAACACCCAACACAACCCATTTTAAACCCTTTAAAACCAAACTAAACTCAACCAAAACCTTACAAAATTAATACATGAGGTACCCATACCTCTTGGGGATCTCAAATCACCCAACAATCTTCCACAAATCAAAGTTTGCAAGGTCTCCTCTTCACCTCAAAGGTGGAACTCGAAAATATGGGAAGAGGGGAAGGGTTTGGGTGTTGGAGATAATTTGGTAAAGTAAAATATGAGTGGATGGGGTGGGGTTGGGTATAAAGGTGAGTTTTTAAATTAAAATGCAATCCAAGGCAATTCCATGGTGTATAAAACACCCCAACATGATATTTTCAAAGCATTTACTCAAAATGCACCAAATATCAATTAACACATGATTCCTCATAAATTGCTAACCAATGCAAATAAATCATGCTTCCAATAATATTTACCCAACATGCACCACATGCACCCTGAAATGCAACCCCGGGTCACCCTATCCATATGACCATGCATTTTTCCATAAGGTAAATAAATTCCAACACATAATCAATTACCACATAATTAATCATGTAAACATAATTAAAGCCCAATAGCAATTAACCATTTCGGGGATGTCACAGTGAGTTACTGCCACAAGCCCACACTCCCCAACTAAGTATGTAGTTTGCTGATTAAACAAGCTTTTTTCTTTTTTTTGCTTAAAGGCAATAAATTTTGTAATGTTTATATATGTACTTAAAAATAATTAAGAGATATTAGCATACTATAATCACGCAACAAGCACTAATTTTTGTCCTCCATCTCGTCAATTGAATCTTCTAAGTTATTCTACCCTTAATTTGTGTCCTCTATCTTATCAAAGTTAGGTCATAATACAATAATTTTGTTTTTTTTAGGTTGTAGTACTATTCGTCAGAATGCTAACGTGGCGTCAAACACGTCAGTAATATTTAGTATCACATCAGTAATATTTGGTGTCATGTCAGCAAATTTCTGACGTCACATTAGCACTCCAATTGTATAGGACTAAAAACAAAAAACAAAAAAGAAGCAAGTTGTTGTACTGAAACAAATTTTGACTATTTGCAGGACAAAACTCAAAATATGTTAACTTACTGAACTAATTTGGGTATTTTCCTTAATAATATTATTTTTTAACTTTACTGATTAAAAATATTCTTCATAAATTTATCCACTAAAATTAAGTTGCTTTTACAGACCACAAGTTTATTTATATAAGTTTTTATTATTACAAGCATATACAACACCTTAATTTGCACGACATAGGGATTTGGTGAGTGTGTAACCGCTGTAATTGAGTAGTCGGATGACTCTTTCAATTTGTGCTGTTTTTGCAGATGTATAAATGTGTTTGGTCTCATTTTCATATGGGAAAAGAAAAAAAATAATCATTCAATTTAGCCATTTTAGTAAATAATCCCTTATCATAGAGTATAAAAAAAGATTTGTATTCTTTTTTTTTAAAGGTGGCATATAGCCACAAATCTTATTAATGCTGATTGAAATTAAACAGTACATAAGAGGGAGACTAAGCCAAAACCTCACAAATACTGTAAAAGCACTACATCATATGCTATTAGAAACTTAGTAACAAAACACAACCAAAACAATATTTAAAAACTTCAAAAGACTATTATTGTGCTATTTGTTTTCTGATTCCTCGTCCTTAAGTTGTAAGTTCTGTTGGCATTTGGTGGCGCAGAAGGGGCACAAGATCGAAGTACTTCTTCCTCCTCATCCTCTGAATCTGTGCAACGATGCTCCCAAGATGTATCATGACCATGTATAGCAATATTCTTTGGTGGCGAGCTTATATTGCTCCTTCTCGTATGTTAAGAACTCATCCGTTTCTACCTCTTCGTCTGGCCACTCCGACCAAGGTTTAGAGTTAAAACTCGGAGGGAAGAAAAATGAAGATGAACTAGTGCTTTCGGATAATTTTGAATCAACCTCTTTAGGCTTGCTAGGCTCTTCCTTAAAAAAAAACCCAATTTTTTTTAATTAAAAAAACCAGATTTAATTAAAGGTGTAGTTGTTTTGGAGTTTGAAGAAAGATTTGAAGGGATTGAAGGCTTTCCCGATTTCGTAAATTGGGCTGTCCAGGACGTGTGATGGGCTCCCCAAGGTGTCGAGAACCGAATTGATCTTGTCAGTACATTGACTAGATGAATGAGATGCACCGTTAGTTCCACCCAAGGCAATTGGGCTGCCCTGAAAAGATGGGCTACCCGAATTATCCAAGGCCGGACTCCCAAGTGCAACCGAATTTTTAAAAACATCTTTTTGTTCAAAAAAAGGAGGTCTGGGATTTATTAATCTAGTTTTAAGAAAAAACTAGGAAAAGAGAACGATTTGGATAATTTAGGAAACTAAAATGAATTTTTGAAATCATCATCCCTAATTGTAGTTGTGATTGTTACTTCCTTAATGATACAATAATAACAACAACTAAACCTTTAATCCTAATGAATTGGGGTCGGCTACATGAACAACAAAGAGAATCAAGTCGGATCGGACACATGCGTCATTCTTCTTCAAGCGCTTCTATCGGTCAACTTATCTTCTGTAATCCCTTTGCACTCAAAGTCTTTGCGTATAACTTCGAGTCATGTCTTCTTCGGTCGTCCTCTCGCTCTCTTGAACTGACCGACATCCATGGACTTCACTCGACGCACAAGTGCACTGTTGGGCCTATGTCGAACATGACCAAACCAACGTAAGCGGCTTTCGTGCATCTTCTTTTCTAAACAAGTTGCACCTACTTCAGCTCGAATATCTCCGTTCCTTATTTTATTTCTTCTGATCTTACTTCTCTAATGATAGAGGAGGGGAATTAAAATTTTGAAAAATCAAATTGGAAGAATTATAGGATCCACCAATTTCTCACCTTTCTCTTCTCCTTGTGCCACTTGTGCAACAATTCCTCCACAAAACGAGCTGGATGACATAATTTGCTCAGTTGGATCTAGACCAGATATATCCACATCACCTTCAATCATGCCACCTTCCAATTCTCCCAAAATCACACGTGAACCCAATAAGGGAAGATCACCAAAATTTGAATTTTGATGTTGGATTTCCTCACAATCCTCCATAGAAGAAATCTTATCTTGATCGATATCCAAATCATCAAAACCATCTACCACAACCTCAACCCCGACACTGCCACGTCATTCTTCGGCTCCACCTCGTCAACCACAACAAGGGCTACATCATCCACCATATTATCCACGACACCCAAATTGGAAACTTTCTTATCTATATCCAAGAAAACTCTAGAATCCGATATTGGCCTGACCAGCGCCACCATCCTTCGGTGAAACGTCGTCTAGATCGCACACGTTTTTGCATGATTAGATCCAACCAAATAATTAACTACCAAAGATTAATTATCCCATCATTTTTATGAGATTTTATCATTTGAAAATAGTATTTTATATCATGATGAATTGAACTTTTTTTAAAATAAACAATGGATTGATTTAATAAGTAATCTCATCCATTGTTTAATTAAAGACAAATAAATATTGCCAATATATACAATTATGATATAACGATAACTATGTTGTTGTATATATCTCGGAGATATGTCCCCTAGACGCTCAATAGTAGTTGCAATAGTTGGTTAAAAAAATCATATTCATCCATTACCGATGAAAATATTCACTTTCTTTAAAGATTTTAAATTTATTTAAAACAAAAGTTGAAACAAACTGATCATATTAAGACAGGAATAATGTATTTTCTAATTATTGTTTAATAAATTGGGTCGCAATAAATGTAACATAATTGTTAAATTATGCATATAAGAACAGTGCCTTGCCAATTCTCCTGATTTTTTATTTATTATTTTCTTTTATTTATTATTTATTTTCATTTTCATTTCTTTTGTTAGATTTTTTGTTAATTCCTATTGCACGACACGGGTTGTCTCTTGCTTTCTTCCGCTGAAACGCGGATGATGTATCTTCACATTTAGGCTACGCTTGGTAGGTTTGATAGGACAATTGATGGATAGATAATTAGGTGGATAAATAGATGATTATTAAAGTAATGGATAAACAATCTTATGTTTGGTATGCATGATTATTAAGACATGAAAAATATTAATGGGTTTGGTGTAGTTGATTAAACATTGGATATATGTAAAGTAAGTACTAAAATGACCGAAATACCCTTGAATTATTTTTCACTTATTCCTTACAATATTCCAAATTATTATTTATTATAATTATTTTATTCTAGCAAATATTTATTTATAAATTTATTAATATATTACATATTAAATATTTGTAATTAATTCTACATGCTCTACGTATCTGCGTACTAAAAATTCAAACATTCAACCATATCGACATTTCTTCTTTGTGCATCTTGAGTGTTGGAGCGAACGAATACAATCAATTTCATGTGACGAGCCAAGATTCTGTGAATAAATCGGCTAAATTAATAAAATAATGTAAATTAAAAAATTAATTTAAAACTTACAGTACAAAAAACAAGTGTTAAAAAACTAACGTGAAACGCATAGTGTGTATGCGTTTCAAAAAACGCATACACACTATGCGTTTCTTCCATGAATATAAAAAAATTTAATTTAAAAGAAATTAAAAAAGACTAGTTTTATTTTAACTATTATTGTTGTACAAATTCTTATAGTATCATAACTGTGAAGTTATTTAAAATAATATATTATCTTTTTATATATTTGAGATATGGTAGAATTTTTAGGGATTATTTGGGGCTAATTTAAAAAAAAATTGTAAATTTAAAAAAAAAATTCAAAAATAACGTTAAAATTTTTTGTTTAAAAATTTATGATGAAACGCATACTGTAAATTCTTTGATTTTTTTAATTTTTTTTTTTTTTGTACAAATTAAGCGTTTGTTTGTTTTTAATTTTTTTTTAATTTTTTTTTATAAAAATTAGGTATGCGTTTCTGATTTTTAAATTTTTAATTTTTTGTTTTTTTAACTATTAAAATGTTATTATTAGTTATATTTTTGTTGTGTATATCTACTCAATTTTATATAATAACAATTCACAAAATAATTATACTGAAATAACCAAAATAATTTTACTAAAAATTATTACAAAAAATCTTATAGAAAATCATCCAGCGAATTCCTAATATTAACATATAAGTTTTCAATAATTTATATATTAATGCATTTAATTTATTTATGAGCTAAAATTTTATCATTGGATTGCTCCCACTCTCCACAAATTTATATTAAACTAAAAAAATAATTAACAGCAAAAATAGTTACAACCCTTCATTTAGCTGCTAAAATCAATCAAATTGTCATGTTTAGCAATGATTTTGTCCGAAGTGACGCAACAACTTTGACCATGCGGGGGCGAGCAGAATATCATCCCGCATGAGGTAACCTGTTCGGAATACTAAATAACATAAAAGATAAACAAAGTTTAGGAATACTAAATAACACGAAAAGATGGCTCATGCGTTGCTGCGTCGTCCCGTCTCCCGACGTGTCTTGCTCTTCAATGGCTTGAAGCGTATAGGGGTGGAGGTAGACCCGACCACGGTTCAGAACCGTCGGTTCGACGGTTCAAAAAACATCGACCCTTAACCTTAACCTTCCTTGACTGTTCTGGTTAAGGTTCATGAACCGCCGGTTACGATTACAGTTAACCAACGGTTACATTTACGGTTTGACCCTTACTTTTTAAACAAAATTAAAATATTATTAAAATTTGAAATAAAGTGTAAAATGTGTTTGAATGTGTTTTCATCCATGGATTAAATATAAAATAATGTGAAATAAATTCAAGCTCGGATAATTAAAATGTGTAAGATATATTTGTTTGGTTAATATATATAAATTATAACACTATATTTAGATCAACAAGGCTCTTATAGCTTAGTGGTTGAAGCTAATTATTCAATTTGGAGGTCATGAGTTCAAATCTACACCATAACATATATTTTAAATTTAAAAATGTAAAAAAAATTAAAATAACCCTTGAACCGCCGGTTAACCGACGATTCACTGTTTAGCAAAATTATGACCCTTAATCGGCCCTTCTATAGACGGATCGGTTACGGGTCCGACCCTTCGAACCGTTGACCACGGTCCGGTTTCGGGCCGGTTCAGGGTCGATGATGACCCTTGGTCGGGTCTAGGTGGAGGCTTTGTTCTGGGTCAAAAATCTGATGTAAAGTCTGCCAAAAGTCATGTGGCATGGTCTTAAAATAGTGAAGGGTGTGTATGAAAGTGTTTACGTTGACTCAGGAAAGACATTTCAAACATTCCGGACGACGGATCGATTGCACAAAATTACCGATCGATCGCGCGTTTGAAATTTTTTTTTTAAATTTACAATTTTTTTTTAAATTAGCCCCAAATAATCCCTAGAAATTCTACCATATCTCAAATATATAAAAGATAATATATTATTTTAAATAACTTCACAGTTATGATACTATAAGAATTTGTACAACAATAATAGTTAAATAGTCTTTTTTTAATTTCTTTTAAATTAAATTTTTTTATATTCTTGGAAGAAACGCATAGTGTGTATGCGTTTTTTGAAAAGCATACACACTATGCGTTTCACGTTAGTTTTTTAACACTTGTTTTTTGTACTGTAAGTTTTAAATTAATTTTTTAATTTACATTATTTTATTAATTTAGCCGAATAAATCAAAGTTAATGGAATTTGCAGATGTGGATGGATAGGTATATCTTCTCTCTCTTAACAAAACCAACATTAAAATATTCAAGATTATTTTAAAAGGAATGCAAGTTTAAACTCCAAAAACCACGAGAAAAGACAAACTTGCATGATTCTAATTTTACCTTAACTCAGGTGACTAATGGAATTTGCAAGTCAGAAATGGCTATAGCATCAGCCACCATTTCTAACTTAGTGGTCGTGACATCTCTAGAGATTGTAGCACCCGCTATTACCATCACCAAATTCTTTAAAATCTAATTTATTTAAACTCGATAATCAAAACTAGTGCTTTGCAGAGGCATGTTAACCAAATGAACAATAAACAACTTGTACTCCAGTTGCTGGATTTACAACAGATATATAATTTGTCGACATGGAATCCATTTGAACAATTAACAACCTCAAAAAATTTAAACACTGAAGCTAGTACTGATGCATATTTGGTTCATCCCCCTTAATTTCAGCGGGAAAATGTCGAGGGAAAAACCTACAGAAGCTCAAAGCATTTTCATCAATTCAGTTCTAGGTACAAAATTATGCAGCAAACTTGGCAGATTACGGGGACAATCGTTCAAAGCAACGAAAGAAGTCATGGCATCAGTTCTAATGAGGCATCAAGTTGTGACAGATTGTTAATAGAAATCCTGATCATTGTGTAAAACATTTGTTGCTTATGGTTGAAAACTGCAAGAGTCGATTAAAATTGAAGAAGGCTCAGGCCAGATTGATATCCAATCAAAAGCCGACGAAAACAAACAAACTTGATAAAATTCATACCAAACCACATCAACATTCTAACAAAGAACGAAGACAAATAAATATGAAAGGAAATGTGAAGCATTAACAAAAAATCGACGGAGAAGGTGCTATTTCTACTGTACAAAAGAGATCCAAAGCAGAATAATTGGTACGACGAGCTTCATACAATGAATTACCTTCGACGAAAGAAGAAGGGTCCGAGTCTTGTAGTCCAACACACCAACCTCCGTTTTCCCCTTCCAACACGACTTCAAAGCTTAGTTTTGGTTCTATCGCGATGGCGGCCTGCATATTGTTAAGCACGTAATGTTATTTTGTTTTAGGGAAAAGGGTATGTCGGTAAATTGCCCACATAATCATTTCTACTGTATGAAATGGGTTTGTTAAACCCAAGGTGTAAGAGTGAATATTAGTCAAGCTTTTAAACCAGGCTTGTCATGGGCCTTAAGGATTTGAGTGGATTGTTAACAAATGAACCAAACGTGGCTTAAAACATTACACATCCACTTATCCCTGGTAATCATCCGTGTACCAGGGGCGTATCTTATAAAGGGCTTGGGGGGAGCCTCCCAAGCCCAAAAAGAATATTTTTTTTAGTTTTATGCAGCTCAAAATTTTTGGTTAAATGTACCAACCAACTCAAATATTTTTATTTTTTGAGTGGCTTTCAAATCATCCATCATCCTTGAAATTCATCCATCATCCTTCATGGCTTCACCATCAGTCCTTCTCTCATCTTCATCAGCTCTCTTATCATCAATCCAATAATCAGTCAGTCAAGTAAGATTTCTTCACGTCAAGGTAAGATTGCCCAAAAAAATTTGATTTTAAAAATTATAAAATTATTTGCCAGATAACTCAGCGGAAAATAGAAATATTTATATTTTGACCTGCCGATTTTTATCAACGATTTTTTTAAGTCAATTAATAAGAAGTTTGATGAATCTATATTTTATTTTCCCCAGTAGGAAAAGAATGAACCAGATGGGCCCCGGGCAATGGATCTCCAAAAACAATTTCGGGGGAAAAGCCCCCGAACCCCACAGCACTTTCGCCTCCAACCCCCTAAGCAAAATTTCTGGCTACGCCACTTATCCGTACCAAACGCTCCCTTAATGTTTCAACTGTTGCTCTGTTGCTTAGGGTCTGACGAGGCGATGGTGCGATGTTGGTAGGTTATTTGACGGTGCTGCTGTTTGCCCTGATTTATTACTTAACGAAAATATTGTTGTTTTCAGGTTTGAACGGTTTGAAGTTGGGTTGTGGTTAATCTGCAAGAGAGTAAGCATAGAACAACTTATTCTTTTTTTAAAAAAAATTTGTGTGGTATCAATACATATAATTTTGTGTTTCTATGATTGATGTTCGTTTACAATATTGATAGTATTCTGGATACTATAGCTGGTGGGATGAGAAGCAAATTAATGTTCGTATGGGTAAGTTTATTTTCAGGAGATAATTTTTTTTAATCTTTGTACAATTTCACGAAATATGTTCTTGGTTCGTGATTTATAGTTCAGATTGAAAACAGTTCATATTGAAATCGTAATAGTTGGAAGTCTGTCTTGTAGGATCAACAAGCATGCACTGACTCTGGATTTTCCTGCATTAACAACCGAGAAAAGCCTCTGTTTCTGAATCAAGTTTCGAAATATATTTGATGCACCAGTAGAGTAGCTCTTGCTTTTCATAAAATGGGGCTTGGAATAAGTGTTTGATGAATCAGATGGTGTAGTACTGATCTTTTCATTGATCTTAACTTTATTGCTTCTGCTCTTGTCTTTCTTGTTGATCTTGAGCTTGGAGTCATCGGAAGTCCACAAAATCTCGATTTTTTCGGCTTTTTTATCTTGTTTTTATGTACTGCTGTGACTAAATTCTTCTCCATTTTCAGTTTTTTAGAGTCATCTGTCAATGTGGATGTCTCTGAGCCAAAGACCGGGGGTTCTTCTTCAATTTCGGATGAAGATTTTGTTGAGACGTGTAACGAAGTTTCTGATAAATGGGTTGGGTAATTTTCATCTGTTTTTTTTATCTTTTGATGGTTGCTTATCTTTTGCATTGCAAATTTTTATGAGTGCATGCAAATTCTGCCAGACGATCACCGAAGAAACAACTCAAGACACCGGAATAAACATCATAGCTTGGGTTTTTGCCTCGTTTTAACTCGAAAATTTTTAAAACTACCTCTGTTTCATGCCAAAATATAAAATTTAGTAGACTGGTTTCAACTTAATTTACCTTTGTTGATAACAGTAGAGGAAATCTCTGATCCTTTGACAACATGTTCATTGTCTAAGATTGGAGTAATAAGATCATCATCAAATAAATCTTGCCACACACAATCAGTCTTATATCTCCTGTCAAATTATATTAAAAATTACAAAAAAATAATCTGTCCACAGAAATTTAGAATTTGATCAATAAAACAATAACTGACTGGCCCATGAAAAAGCTTAATACTAAAGCACAATTTACATAACGTGATACTACACACAGAATATACCTCTTGTACCAAGAAATTGATTCTGGCATGTCTTTTCCTTGCAAATCTCCCAGCCATATCTTAACATCATTCATACAAATCCACACATATCAGATACATGAATATTCATTTCGAAATTTTTGAACAGAAACTCTCGAATTAATCAAAATTGTGGCACATTAACACGCATATCATTTATTGACAAATTACGCGTTAAATAGCTTGTCTCTTGTATCACAATATGTAAAATAACGTGTGTTAACAAAACATTTAATTTCATAAATCGAAGTGTCAGCCTTGAATGCTATGAATGCCACATAATTTAAATAAAATCACATAGCCACATAAAATCACATAATTCACTAATCATATATCAAATGATACAGATACCTATCGTATGTACCCGATCGCAACATACCTTTCTTTTTATCCAATTCTTAATGTCTTCTGATTGAATCAATGAAATATTATGCTACAATGAAAGTGTACATTAACACTACACCATTTGTTTGTTCTCCATATATATTTTAAAAATATATATATAAGAATATTTGATTTTCCAATATTAGTGGAGTACATAAAATCCCCAAATTCAATTTTTATTTGACATTGCATTTTTCCTTCCAGAGATATAAAATACCTTCCTGTTGATTATATTAAAATCTAAAACATAAATATAATTTTCTTTAAATTAGAAATTTACATCAACACCATGTGATTTAGTTCAAAAGAAAAGGAATTTTCCTGTTATCTTCATATCTCTTGTTTTGAGTTTAATAGCTACAGTAACCAATATCCATGTTGTTGTATTCAATTTCCCCCCTAAAAAGGGTTACTAATTTTTAGCCTTAACCATTCCAATACATTTTAAAAAAATAGATTAAATGATTGCAATGAAGGTGACTGATCCTTTTTTTTATATCATAAACATTAAAGAACACAAAAATAATACTTTCACACATTTAAAAATCAATAATTCGTTAAGCTCCATTTGATTTTTACGCGTAAAAATCCTGCAAATACCAAGCATGAACCACCGCAAAGTTCCCAACAAAATGCAAGCGCCTCGTTGCTGGTTTTGAGCGTTGGCTCATGTAAAAGGGCCAAAACTCTTCCATACTGATGAAAGTCATATCTTTTCAAGTAAAATTCGGATCTTGACGGGAAAAAGAGGATTCGAGAATCAACCCGGGTCAGAAAAATCTTGATTAACGAGTTCTGAACAGTAAAAAGACCGGAAAATCTGATGGGTTCGATTGAGTTTTCTGATTTCTTAGCTTGATTATCATCAATGAAAGGAAGAAGAAACCAAAAACGATTAAGGAACGTGACACAATTATATTTGTTGCCTGGAATTTTGGTAGGGTAGACGTGTATTACTTCAAAGCACAAAATAATATATAAAAAATAAACGAGACCAGATTTTTTACGTGGAAAACCCCAAAATATGAGGAAAAAACCACGGGACCTAGTCCAGTATAAATTCTACTATAAACAAACGAGTGATTTACATGTTTTCTTTACAAGAATGAGCTAAGAAAATGAAAATGGTGGAGGGAGAAGGGAGCACCGCCGAGAAGGCTGCTGGGAGAGAAGAAAAGAGGCGACACCCTTAACCCTAATGATCCTTCACTATTTATATTAAAGATAAATGGGCCTACAATGGGCTAATTAAATAGCAGGATAACGGGCCTAGTAAAAGAAAAATGGACCAAGGCAAACAGACCAAGTTAGGATAGTCTCTAGTGTCTATGATACCGGGCCGAGATGTAGGTCTTCATCAAGGCCGAGCTGAGGTCATCATCGAGTCCGAGCTGGAGGTCTTCCTAGAGCGCCGAGCTGGGGTGGCCGACCTGGGGTTGGCTGACCTGGGGTGGCCGAGCTTGAGGTCTTCCTGGGGTTGGCCGAGCTGGGGGTGGCCGACCTGGAGGTCTTCCTCGACTGCCGACCTGGGGTTGGCCGAGCTGGGGTGGACGACCTAGGGTGGCCGAGCTGGGGTTGGTCGACCTGGGGTGGCCGAGCTGGAGGTCTTCCTCGAGTGCCGACCTGGGTCGAGCCCATACAGTTCGGGTCTGAACCGCACCGGATATCGGGGTATCATGAGTATCCCCCTCTAGTCGAGCTAGAGTAGCGGTGTATCGACTCCAACTGGTTAGGTGAGGACCCAGATCGGTAGTCCTTCAAATGCCAAACCACGATGTGACCTTGCGCCGTGCCGAGTTCCCAAGTCATGCAGTCAGCAGAGCCATGGCAATTCGAATGTCGATCCTTGGTAGAATAGGCAGCTCGTAGAACCCATACGAGTAACTGGCGTAATCATAGTACTGAGCTCCGGTCAATAAGAGCAGGTTGGACTGGGCTGTAGGAATCCGAACTGAAGCTACTATAATCGAGAATTCCGAGCTGATAAGACAAATACAGACTATGTTTATCTTGGTTGAGCCGACCTGAGCAAATAAAGCTCACCAGACCTAAGCTCCAGAGATGATAAAATGAGTGAAAGAATTATCGCCCAACCTGAGCTTCTGAGATAATGTATGAGAAAATAATACCCAACCGCTCGCCCGACCTGATCTGAGAATATGTACGAACAAACTACGCTCGCCCGACCCGATCTAAGCTTCGAAGAAATATATATGAGCTAATAATATTGGTCCGAGATGAGCTGAACTCCACATGATAAATAAAGTAAATAATGCTCGGCCGACCTGATCTTAGCTCCGTCATAGATAAGAGCAAATAATGCTCGTATGAACTCCATAGTCAATAAATATGAGCGAATGAGACCTGTGCTAATATTTGCCAGGGCCTCATACACCTGGGCTTAAGCAATCAGGGCGGACCTGTGCTAATATCGTAGTCAAGGCGGACCTTAACTTTCATAGTCAGGGCGGACCTTAACTTTTATAGTAGTCAGGGCGGACCTTAACTTTCATAGTAGTCAGGGCGGACCTTAACTTTCATAGTCAGGGCGGACCTTAACTTTTATAGTCAGGGCGGACCTTAACTTTTATCGTAGTCAGGGCGTACCTTAACTTTCATAGTCAGGGCGGACCTTAACTTTATAGTAGTCAGGGCGGACCTTAACTTTTATAGTCAGGGCGGACCTTAACTTTTATCGTAGTCAGGGCGGACCTTAACTTTCATAGTCAGGCGGACCTTAACTTTTATAGTAGTCAGGGTGGACCTTAACTTTCATAGTCAGGGCGGACCTTAACTTTCATAGTAGTCAGGGCGGACCTTAACTTTCATAGTCAGGGCGGACCTTAACTTATCTCCTCATCTAGTGTGCCTGGGCTGACCATAGCCACACATGTCTGGGCGGACCATGACATATCTCCTCATCTCAACTCCAACACACACACCACTCCCGAACCTCCATACCACTACACCACATCCGAATAAGTTACTCAAAAATCCGGATCAAATAAAGTTCAAAAGCTGATGAATAAGGCCTTACTGCGAGATCGCATGCCTGGGCTGATATAATAGGGGCTTACTGCGAGATTGCATGCCCGAGCTGTCATAATAGGGGCTTACTGCGAGATTGCATGCCCGAGCTGTCCGATACTGTCATGAAATATTGAAAAAATAGCAATGCACAAATATATTTTACAAAATTCAAATATCAGTTGGACAGGAAGAACCGTAAGTTAGGGCCCGAAGACTTGAGGGTCAAAGTCACGATCAACTGTTAGGCTTAGGCCGATGCGGAGGCTGAGCTGGGGTGGATGAGGCCGAGCTCACATGGATGAGGCCGAGCTGGAACTCATACGGCCAAGGTAGAGCTCATTTGGCCGAGGTGGATGAGCTGAGGCCGAGGTGGTGCTCATACAACCGAGGTGGATGAGCTAAGGCCGATCTGGACTCACACGGACGAGGTGGAGCTCATACGGCCGAGGTGGATGAATTAAGGCCGATCTGGACTCACACGGCCGAGGTGGAGCTCATTTGGCCGAGGTGGATGAGCTGAGGCCGATTTGGAGCTCATGTAGCCAAGTTTGTTGAGCTGGGGCCGAGCTGGACTCATACGGCCGAGGTGGAGCTCATTTGGCCGAGGTGGATTAGCTGAGGCCGAGTTGGAACTCACACGGCCGAGGTGGAGCTCATACGATCGAGGTGGATGAGCTGAGGCCGAGTTAGAGCTCATGTGGCCAAGGTGGATGAGCTGAGGTCGAGCTGGACTCATACGGCCGAGGTGGAGCTCATTTGGCCGAGGTGGATGAGATGAGGCCGAGTTGGAGCTCATGTGGCCAAGGTGGATGAGCTGAGGCCGAGCTGGACTCATACGTCCGAGGTGGAGCTCATTTGGCCGAGGTGGATGAGCTGAGGCCGAGTTGGAGCTCACACGGCCGAGGTGGATGAGCTGAGGCCGAGTTGGAGCTCATGTGGCCAAGTAGGATGAGCTGAGGCCGAGCTGGACTTATAAGGCCGAGGTGGAGCTCATTTGGCCGAGGTGGATGAGTTGAGGCCGAGTTGGAGCTCACACGGCCGAGGTGGATGAGCTGAGGTCGAGTTGGAGCTCATGTGGCCAAGGTGGATGAGCTGAGGCCGAGCTGGACTCATACGGCCGAGGTGGAGCTCATTTGGCCGAGGTGGAGCTCATTTGGCCGAGGTGGATGAGCTGAGGCCGAGTTGGAGCTCACACGGCCGAGGTGGAGCTCATACGACCGAGGTGGCCGAGCTGAGGCCAAGCTGGAATCATACGGCCGAGGTGGAGCTCATTTGGCCGAGCTGAGGCCGAGCTGATATGGCCCGACGTGAGGTACTGATTTGGACTTTGCCACTTTTACTCAATCTCCAATCCTGCAACAAAAGCTCCTAATGCCCCAAAAACCAAATGCTAAAGCAGCTCCATTCTCCAAAAATTGTGGTTGGCTAGGGAGAAGAGGTATCCCCAGAGATCTGATGCCTAATGTAGCATCTCGAGAATCATTACACTGGCGTTTCTTAGAGTGCAACCCAAAAGCATAGCAACTTTCATACAAGGCTGCACCCCAATAACCAAAACATTTCCCCCTTTCATCAAACCCGCCGCCGCCGCTTACTAAAGGTTTTTCTTCTCCAGAACTTAGAACACCCATCTCCCAACAGAGATCCATCCTTATCCTCCCCATATCTCAACGTCTTAAGCTCACGTTCCCACAGACGGCGCCAATTGTTGCCTGGAATTTTGGTAGGGTAGACGTGTATTTCTTCCAAGCACAAAATAATATATAAAAAATAAACGAGACCAGATTTTTACGTGGAAAACCCCAAAATATGGGGAAAAAACCACGGGACCTAGTCCAGTATAAATTCTACTATAAACAAACGAGTGATTTACATGTTTTCTTTACAAGAATGAGCTAAGAAAATGAAAATGGTGGAGGAAGAAGGGAGCACCGCCGATAAGGCTGCTGGGAGAGAAGAAAAGAGGCGACCCCCTTAACCCCAATGATCCTTCACTATTTATATTAAAGATTAATGGGCCTACAATGGGCTAATTAAATAGCAGGATAACGGGCCTAGTAAAAGAAAAATGGACCAAGGCAAACGGACCAAGGTAGGATAGTCTCTAGTGTCTATGATACCGGGCCGAGATGTAGGTCTTCATCGAGGCCGAGCTGAGGTCATCATCGAGTCCGAGCTGGAGGTCTTCCTCGAGCGCCGAGCTGGGGTTGGCTGACCTGGGGTGGCCGAGCTTGAGGTCTTCCTGGGGTTGGCCGACCTGGGGTTGGCCGAGCTGGGGGTGGCCGACCTGGGGTGGCGGAGCTGGAGGTCTTCCTCGAGTGCCGACCTGGGTCGAGCCCATACAGTTCGGGTCTGAACCGCACCGGATATCGGGGTATCAATATTAATGGAGGAAAACAAATGGAAAGTTTGGTGATGAAAAAGAATAAGTTTGGTAGCTGAATCTTGAAATCAAATGAATCGAGGGAATAAATTGTTAAGGTCTCAGTTGAAGTACAAAGATGTGTTTAGTATAATGGTTGTGTGTGATGGGAAGAGCATCCAGAAAATCAATTTAATTATCAGCCAATTATTTGTTACTTGTGTCTCCAATCTCTACTTCCTGAATATCCTCAACTATTGTGGACAGTTTACACATCAATATATTTAGGATATGTTAAATTCAGAATCACACATCAAAGCGTCAGAATTCCGAGGCTATAATATATGTAAATTGATGTGTAATCCTCAATTTTTTTTTATTTAACTTAAGGTCAATATATATCAATATATTGTTACAAAGGCAGCAGACATGGGGAAGATACATACGGACGTAGAAGACGTGGAAGAACAAAACAGAACAAGAAGAATTCCAAAACACTTATCAGACTATGTAGTGGGGTAGTTAAAACAAGTAGTGGACATGTAAACTAAACAAGTAGTTGTAAATAAGTTCGTGGGTGTTAGTTAGTATATTTATGTTTTTTTTAAAAGCAGTAGAATGGACAAGAAGAACAAGAACTTGTTAATGAAAATTTCTCCTTTTCTGAATTTCGTAATTTCCTTTCTCTTGCTAATTTTCTGGAGATTAGCGATCTCGAATTCGCTCTTCTAACATTGGTGCTCTCGTTGAGTATGGCCGAAGGAACAAGGTTGGCCAGGCTCGAAATTGAACATCTCTTCAGGAAGCTCAGGCGTTAAATGTGGAAAAATCAAATACCAATATTGAATTTATTACATCATCCATGAAGGAATTCTCAATTGGCTTACAAACATTGAAAGCCAAAATGGAGCAATGTGTTCGTCGTTCACAAGGCTCAACACGATTTGCCACCTACATCGCCCAATATGCTTTCCAATCCATATTGGAATACTTCGGCGGGTGAACAATCCTCACAATTCAAGCCCATCCGCTTGGAAGTTCCTCGATTTTCTAGTGAGAATCCAACTTCTTGGATCTCACGTATACAACGCTATTTTGACTATTATAATACCTCTGATTCCCAGCGTATGGTGATTGCTTCTTTTCACTTGGATGGGACGGCCTTGGATTGGTATGACTAGGCAAAAATCATTTTATTCCTACTTGGTCAGAATTTTTGTTTGCTGTGGAAACTCGTTTCGGACCTTCCGAAAATGAGGACTCCTTTGGTACACTTAGCAAATTGAAGCAATCTGACATGCTCATAGAGTACCAACACCAATTTGAACATTTAGTCACAAAAATTCGAAATGTACCTGAACTCGTTCTCGTTAGTTGTTTTGTTTCGGGTTTACATGCTGAATTACGATGGGAAATTCAAGTTTATAAACCAACTTCTCTAGTTCAAGCCATGGGATTGGCCCGTCTATTTGATGATAAGACGATGGTACAAAGCTTGGGGCCAGAACAGGATATGATAATATCAAACCTGATAAATTTGTGTGGCAATCACGACCTACTAATTCTCCTCCACTGTTACCTACACCATCACATACCCACATTGGAGCTTCGAAACCAAGGCAATTGCCTATTATCAAGAAGCTAACACCTGCCAAAATTGCTGCTAGGCGCGAAAAGGGTCTTTGTTGTAACTGTGATGACAAGTATTCACCCGGTCATCGGTGTAAGGGAAAACTATATTGTTTTATGGTGACAAAAGACGATATTCTGGAGGATGAGCAACCAATTTTTAGTGAGTCACCGCAACGACATGATGAGGTTCTGGAAATTAGCTTACATGCTATGGATGGCCAAGTATCACCTCGGACGTTACGGTTGAAGGCTTATATCAATGCCCTTCAAGTTAAAACACTTCTTGATGGTGGAAGCACACACAACTTCATCCAAGAACGTGTGGCTAAATTCCTACAACTACCCATTCTATCATCTCCACATTTTCAAGTCTTGGTGGGTAATGGTCAGTCTCTTGCTTGTGAAGGTTATTGTCCTAGTGTGAACATTCAATCGGGGGGTCCGAAAACTTTCTTATTGATTTTTATGTTCTTAAAGGGGCTGATGTCGTATTGGGTGTGCAATGGTTAGAGCTACTTGGCAGCATCACTATTGATTATAAAGAACTTTATATGGAATTTATGTGGGATGGTCGATTGGTTAGAATAAAGGGTGAACCACTTTTACAAATCCATCAAGTTCAGTTGCATCAATTAAGGCGCATGTCCAGAACTGATTCTATATCAGCTTGCTTTCAATTATACTCTTTCACAGCAACAACAGAAGACCAATAGGTACACATTCAATCCGATAGCATATTGTCCTTAATTGATTCTTATACAGGTGTATTTGAGGAACCAACTCCATTACCTCCTCATCGCATTATCGATCATAAAATTCATTTTCTTCCTCAAACAACCCCCGTCAACATCAAGCCTTATCGTTACCCTTATTTTCAAAAATCAAAATTGAGCGCCTTGTATCAGATATGTTACAGTCTGGGGTGATTCGTCCCGGCCAAATTCATCACCCGTCATATTAGTCAAAAAGAAAGACGGCATTTGGCGTTTTTGCGTCGATTATCGGGCCTTAAATCATGCAACTATCAAAGATAAATTTCTCATTCCAACTATCGACGAGTTACTAGATGAACTACATGGCGCTACAATTTTTTCCAAAACTGACTTACAGGTTGGCTATCAGCAAATCCGTGTCCACGCCCATGACATACATAAAATAACTTTTCGCACCCACGAGGGTCACTACGAGTTGTTGTCATGCCCTTTGGTTTGACCAACACACCTTCTACTTTTCAAGCATCTATGAATGCGATCTTCAAACCTTATCTTCGAAAATTCATTATTGTTTTCTTCGATGACATTTTAATTTTCAGTAAGTGTTTTGATGATCACCTTGTGCATTTAGAAACGGCCTTAAAATGCTTGTCTACCCACACATTCTTTGCTAAACTGTCCAAGTGTTCCTTCGGTAAATCTTCCATTGATTACTTGGGACATATAATTTCTTCTAAGGGTGTAGAACCTGATCCCAATAAGCTTATTGCCATTCAAGATTGGCAACACCTACCTTACCAAAAGCACTACGTGGTTTCTTGGGACTCACTGGGTTTTATAGGAAATTTGTCCAGGGATATTCTATCATTGTTGCACCCCTAACAAAACTTTTAAAGGACTCGTTTGTTTGGTCTTCTCAAGTCAAGTCGGCCTTCGACAAACTAAAATTTGTTATGATGCAAACACATATCCTTGCTTTACCAATTTTTTCTCTTGCTTTTGACGTCCAAACTGATGCCTCGGGTTCGGGGGTGGGCGCTGTGCTATCCCAAAATCATAGGCCTAGCATTTTTTAGCAAAAAATTAACCCCATGCCTTGCCAAAGCCTCAACCTATGTTAGGGAACTTGTTGCCGTGGTTCAGGCAGTTTACAAGTGGCGCCAGTATTTATTGGGTAGCCATTTCACCATTTTTACTGATCATCAGAGCCTAAAGGACATCCTTACACAAAACATACACACGCCGGAACAGCAAAAAGATTTAATCAAGCTCATGGGCTATTATTTTGACAATACAAACCAGGTAAAAATAACATCGTTATTGATAGTCTTTCGAGAACATTTGCTAAAGTCCCTTCCTTTGATACATGTACTGCCACTATGTTAGCACTCACTATTCCAGTATTTAATTTCCTTACTGACCTTCGAAAGGAAGTAGTGTTGTGTCTAAGACTATCAATTATTCTGCCAAATCTTGTTTTCATATTCGGGAAGGGTTACTCTTTAAAAATAATCGTCTTTGTCTCAATCCAAACTCTCCTCTCAAACCTCAAGTGCTATTTGGGTTCCATGCTACACCTTTAGGAGGACATGATGGGGTAAAAAAAACTCTATCTCGATTGTGTGCAAGTTTTTTTTGGAAAAAAATGGAAAAGGATGCAGGGACTATATTGCTAAATGCCATGTGTGCCAATAGACTAAATACATTGCTCGCAAAACTCATGGGTTGTTGCAGTCCCTTCCTGTTCCAGTTAACACTTGGGAGGACGTTTCTATGGATTTTATTACAGGTCTGCCTACTTCCAATGGCATATGATTAGTTGTTGTTGATCGTTTGTCAAAATATGGACACTTTGGGGGTCTCATGAAAGGCTTTACGACTGCATCTGTTGCTATTTTATTTGCTGATATGGTTGTTAAGCATCATTCCTTTCCAAAGTCTATAATTTCTGATCGAGATCCCATCTTCTTGAGTAAGTTTTGGCAAGAACTTTTCAAGTATTCCGGTACTTCACTCCGGATGTCAAGTGCTTATCATCCAAAGACAGATGGCCAAATAGAGGTTCTAAACAGGTGTTTGGAACAATATTTACGTGGGTTTGTGTGTGAACAACCATCATCATGGTCCAAGTATTTGTTATGGGCTGAACTTTGTTATAATACAAGCCACCACTCAGCTATTTTGATGTCTCCCTTTGAGGCAGTCTTCGGAAAGCCTCCCCCTATATTACCCTCGTATATTGTAGGTTCAACTACTGGTAAACGCCGTCGAACATTGGCTTCTTGATAGGGATCGGGTTTTAGACTTTCTCCGCAAGAATTTCCGTAAGGCAAAAGTGCGTGTGAAATCACAAGTGGATAAACATCGGGCTGAGGTGTGTTTCGACGTAGGGCAATTTTGTTATGTCCGATTGCAGCCTTATCGACAAGTATCATTGTCTGGCCAGAAGTTTTCGAAGTTAAGCGAACTCTTTTTTGGTCCTTCTAAGATTTTAAAGCGTGTAGGATTAGTGGCCTATAAGTTAGAGCTTCCACTTCATTCTCGGATCCACCTTGTTTTCCATGCATCAGTTCTCAAACTTTGTCCAAATCCAGAAGATGTTTCTCTGATTGCCTTGCCTAAGTTATCAGTTGAGAACCAACCAGTAATTCAACCCTTGGCCATTCTTGATACAAGAGTCCTCCAAAAAGGCGAACGATAGGTGCTACAAGTTTTAATACAATGTGAGGGGTTTACCCCTTGAGGAAACTACATGGGAAGATTTTACTGTATTTCAAAGTTGCATCCTTCTTTTCACCTTGAGGACAATGTGTCTTCTCCACTGGTGGGTACTGTTACAAAGGCAGTACATGCAGACATGGGAAGATACATACGGACATGGAAGGCGTGGAAGAACAAGCAGAACAAGAAGAATTCAAAATACTTATCAGGACTAATGGACATGAAGAACAAGAACTTGTTAATGAAAATTTCTTTTTGAATTTCGTAATTTCCTTTCTCTTGCTAATTTTTTGGAGATTAGCGATCTCGAATTCGCTCTTCTAACATATATTGTGGTAAATGATATATAACATATACCATTATTAATAATTGTATAGAGTTTTTGATTTAACTTAAGATTTTGATTACGATAATTACATTCGCTTTTACATATTGATGCTTTTCGTAACAATTTATATTATTCTTTATAGACACTATATAATAGTCATGAACGAATTCAAACTCAAATCCAAGAATATTGCTAATAAAAAAATTTACCTACGACAGTTGGGGGGTCATATTGCAATTAGACGATCGATGTCTCGCATGTGACAAGCTAAAATATAAACAATTCCTTAATAACTTACGTAAAATTTTGAAAAAATGAAAAATAAAATAAAACATATTTGTCATAAAATCACAAAATTTAGCAATTATATAATATAATACCTATCCTCTATATATCAACCACTTCATTGACCCATTACTCAACCACGAGAAATACCAAAATATTACTGATAAGTAAATAAAAGGAAATTGAAACCCTAATCATCTTCAACTCAATTCAATAACTCAGTATTGAATATTACTGATAATCTTGTATATTGATGTTAATATCAAGAGAATTAGGGTCTGGAAATAAAAGTAAAAAAAAAATTATTTAAATATTAATATTATATTATTATTATAATAGTGGATAATACACATAAAATTTACCTTAAATATAATTATATTATAATAATGTATATTTGGATGGATCCCAAAATTATATATTATATATAATAAAGAACTTAACATATTTGAGAAATCAATTTCAAATAAGTGATGGGCCACCAATAATATTGGCAGCCCATTAATGACATCAAGCGATCATTCATTATATTATTAATTATATTAACTATTTATTATATATAATAAATAATATTATTTATTAATTAATTTTTTTTACATTAATCTATATATGATTAATAAATAATAATTCAATAATTATATATTCTTATAATTATATTCTTATTACTATATATTTAAATATGTATATTAATTAAAAATTAATTTATCAAAATTATTTTTACATCCCTTTAAATTATACCTCTTACATCCATTTAAATTATATTTTGATCTCTAAAAAATTGTTGGCCTTCAATCGTAGCTGACGACCCTAGATAAAAAAAACTCTAGAATTAACACTCAGTTTTTTATAAAATATATAATTTTATAAATATTATATATAAAAATAAAATAAAACTTAATTTCAATTTTATCTAATCCCCAAATGTTAACGATCCCTCTATTAATATTATTTTTTGTAATAATTATTTAATAAATAAAAGTAATTATATATTATTAATTTACTAAATACTATTTATATTATATTATTTATAATTTATATAATTAAAATAATTTAATTAAAGAAATTTAAAAACTAACAAAAAAAATGAGGGGCCACCAATTTTGTGAGTGGCCGCCTGTACAATAGGCGGCCACTCACAAATGTTTAGCCGTCATCTCCTTTGGCGTTTTAGAGTAGTTTTGCAAATATTTTAAAAATATTTTGAATTATTTTTATAAAAACCATGAACGACGCATATCGTGGCGGGGTGGTCCCAGGTGAAATGACCTTTGTTCATCTCATATGCAACTTGTGACTTATAGTCATTGCGTGGTCGTATATTTCTTTGCCCTTATTATGAACATCTGAACCTCTAATCTTTGTATTTCTTTTACCAATTTCCGATGCACGCATACACATGGTTTTTTATTCATAAATTTTAGGTACAATTTTTTAGTAGGATGAGAATTTGGTAAAAATTGTAATGAAATTATAGATATAGAATTGATTGCATGTATCATTATATTATTGGTAAAAATCATATCTTTGTTAGTTATGCTAATTTTCTTGCGCAAAGAAAATGATGGCTTGTTGAAAGATGTGTATTTGAAAGTATAAACGAAGTTTGATCTTGGGAAACTTTCAATATAAAAAAATTCCGGAGGGATTTGACTTTGAACTCTATAATCAGAATGATATAAACAGGAGTCTTGGTCCTAAGACATCTTGCATCTCCTTCAAAGATTCTTCTTTTAGGTCCTTTGGATTCATGGTCTGCCAAGTAAGCTAGTCAAGTGCCTTTAACTGAAAGTAAGAGTTAAGTGGTCACGAGCACAAGTCATACCTTCAGTTAGTAGAGAGTAGTCTTTTGACTTAGTAAAAAACCTTTTTTTTTATTCCTACGAATAGAACAAGAAGAGGTATATCTACACCATTTATGATGATAGCTTTGTGAGTTTCAGTACAGAGGCATGTTTCATGCTTTAATCTATTGTGCTTCACGATGAAGGTGTCCGTGCTTTATACAAGGATTGGCTTTCTTCTGTCATTGGTGTAGTAATCCTGATATTCTTATTTAATTTTAGTATCTGCTGGTTACTATGATACTCGTCGGTGTTCCTTTTTCTGGTCATGATGAAGTGAAAGTGACAATAAAAAGTGTTGTTTTCTCCATAAAGAAACTCAATGGCCAGATACACATTTGTTCACACCTTGAAAGATAACAGATTTATAACCATCATTGCACTTGACTGACTATCTGAGGCATTTACTTGCGTTTATCATTATTTTATGTATATCAACTAAAGTGATTATTGGCACCGTATAGACATGGTGTCAAAGTAACTAGTAAAGTTAGCATAGTGGATTGAAGATGATATTTTGTGGTATTCTAGGTTTACAAATTTTTATGAGAAAGTATATGTTTTATTATTATTATTGTTGTTGTTGTTAAAAGTATATGTTTTATTATTATTATTTTTATTATTATATTCTAACGTATTTCTTTATATTTTAAAAACTATTATCAGTACCTATACCCGACGACGGGTCTTAGGAATCATAGAATCGAACTGGAATCATCTCTCAAAATTCAAAATCAAAACTTCAGATTTGATTCCAAAACCATTAATTTACCGCGATTCCGGCAAGATATTGTAATATATAGACACCCTAAATCGGCTAATTAACTATAAATTAAATTTAGCCTTTTATTTTATTTTTTTAATAAAAACTAAATAATTAATATTATTATTATATAATATAATTGTTGATAAACAATTATTTGAACTATTCAATATCGTTATTTTTTTTAAGCCTACAAATTCAACGAAATTGTTGAAAGGAGGCTTGGAGAATGGAAAATGGCAACAGCAGCAGCAGCAGCATCTCTACATTTTTTTTTCTCAAGGTAATTTCACTACTCTTGCTTCGATTTTACTACTACACTGTTAGGGTTCCATACTTTAGGTGTATATGCTCATATTCTAATTCCGGTTTTCTACAAAATTAAATGTAACAATTAGTGAAAATAGGGCAATTAGTGATTTTGTGAAATGCGCCCACGTCCAGGAGAAATTACGATCAGGATTATTTCTGCAAATGGTGGCTCAGGAAAGCGCTGAAGAAGGAGTTATATTTAACGTTTAGTTTTGGATTTGTTTATGTCGTTTGGGATCATGGACATATTTCTTTGATTTTGAAACAATTTAGGTTGTTAATCCTTTGTTTACTGAAGATGCAGTATCCTTGATTAAAGGATTTCTGCGGCTAAACTGTTGTGGCATGATATATTGGCCTCCTAATTTATTGTATCGTGAACTTGCAAAATGTCTAATGGAGATGTTAGAAGAGTCTCAGTACATGAAATACAGCTTGTAAGTTTCTATTACATTTGAATAATTTCATTGCATTTGTGATTTCTTTCTATATTTTGGTAAACTGGGCTCAAATTTGTGAAGAGATGGATAGATATATCCAGGCATCTGCTTTCAATTATTGTGTCAAAGATAAACATGACTGTGGATGTACAATAGCATGTGGATGAGCATGACAATAATATGTTTTGGTTGTGACGCTAAAAGTGAATATTTTTTAAATATTTCACCTGAAATCCCAACACAAATCATCGTGCTACACTATCATCAATTGTATTCTGAATTATATTAATTGTTTCGTATCCAGTCCTAATAAAGCTATATTCTTGAATCAGTACAATCTTGAATATCTGATATATGATAGATCCCTATGACTGATAATGGAAATTGGAGCCAAAGCTACAGATTAAAGTAACTTTTAGAACTGAAAGGACATGCATAGTGTGGTCATACCTTTTTAGAAGAATCTGGATTATTACTTCTTTTCTCTGTGATATAGGAGTTTCGTTTGCAATGCCAATGAGATGTGGAATTTCAGAAGTGTGCAAATGTTTAAGTATTGATGCACATAATAATGCATTTTCTCTAATAAGCAGCTGAAGTTACTGCATGAACAATCTAAAACATTTCTTCTGAATGGAAGAGTAGAGGAATTGTTTGGGCAGAAAATTTAATTACACCAAGGTAGAGGAATTGTTTCGTTTGTGAATTCTTTTCACCTGCTCTGTTCTGTAATCTAGAATGGTTTTGTCTAGTCAGGCTTGATCATCGAATTTAACGATATAATTGTTATTAAAAGTGTAGTCATTTTTGCAAACCTCGTGTTTTCTCTCTGGTATCAGGTTCAAAATCTAATTGAAAGGTGCCTTCAGCTTTACATGAGTCAGGATGAAGTTGTGTGTACCCTGTTACATCAGGCAAAAATTGAGCCCGGTTTCACTGAACTTTGTACTTACATTTTCCATGCTTCTTGTCACATGTATGTGTGCTGTGCAGGCTATATGCCTTGCAGTTGTGGTGAGAGTAGTTGCCCCGAATTTTGTCTTGCCATCATTTGTTCTCTGTTTTTTCACATGATAATTAAATGTTATTGAAGGACAATGTTAAATTGATATTCCTGTTAGTTGTACATCTTGTTAACTAGGGTGCATAGGAATTATAGTCACTCTCTGGTACACTTTATCTTATTTTTATGATCAAATATGAACAAGTTGGAATCATAAACTTATGTCACTGAGCTGTTGTTATTCCTGAATGATGTTATTATTTGATCAAGGATTTAGGTTGAACGGATATTCCTGAATGATGATTTGATCTTATGGTGATCTTGTACTGTTTGCTCTTTTGTTTATATTGTTTATTAATTTGATTGCAATTTATGTTAGCTTGCTTCAATGCAATTTTTACTGGCTTGCATCTTGTTTCATTCCTCCAGATAACTATTATTAGTGATATCACATCCTGCTTATGTGATCCCAAAGCTTGAAAAGAGTCAAGAAACACTGAGATAGTATGTGTGAACTACTCGGTAGAGGGTCCAAGATGATGATTTTGATAAGTTGTGCCAACTACCTGAAAAGCTTGTAATGATTTTGATAGTTGTAATGACTTTTTTATTCAACTTGAGTTTAGTTTTACTAGGTTTTTGTAATTTGTGCTTTAATATTTGATAGAATTTTGTGACAGGTTCATGAATTTAAGTTAATACAGATGCTTGCTTTTATTTATTGGTTTTTATATGTAAAATGAAAAAAAAAAAAACTTTTAAGTTATTGTGATGCAATTTGTTGTAGTGTGTGAAATATATATAGTGACACTAAAAAGCGTCACAAACGGTGGTTATAGTGACGCTTCTGTTTTTAGTGACGCTTGTTTAAAGCGTCACATATGTGAGTGTTTCAATATGTATGTAGGTTATAGTGGCGTTTTAGAGCGACACAAATGCTATTTTTCGTGACGCTTTCAAGCGTCACTATAACCTACATACCTATTGAAACACCTACCTACGTGACGCTTTAAGCAAGTGTCATTAAAAGTACAAGCGTCATTACAAGCACATTTCGTGACGCTTTTTAGCGTCATTAAAGCCGATTTTTCTAGTAGTGCCAACCGGTTCCGATGCATACCTACGAGGAACCAGACCAATCTAGATCTGGTTCCATGGATAATCTCACGGAACCACACCGATCCGTCATTCCCGAACTAATCTTGGAAAGTGTCCAACAAAGTAGTTCCATTTCAAGAGGAAGGAAGCAAAAGATTGGTATGAAAAGTTCTTAATGTTAATTGAGTAAATACAGACATTTGTGGGCTCGATGATTCTGTATAAAACATTTGGCTTTTTTTTTTTTTTACTTTTCAGGTTCGGTTATGGTTCCAAACCGAGGACCGACACAGGTAGTCCATCGGTTCCAGGCATGAAGAACCGCACCAATCTGTTTCATATATGAATCGATGCCGACCGACGAAACCGGGTCAAATTATAGATGTCAAACGGGTCGTGCCGGGATCTTTATTTCGCCACGCCCGTGGCACGAGGCATGGCCAAATCATATTTTTAAATTGTTTTTTTTGTTTATTTACTTTTTTTTTGTTAATTTTCCTTATATAAATATAATAATATTGTAAAAATATAGATTAGCACAATATATTTGCAAAATAAAAATTTATTGACTAGAAATTGAAAAACTACAAATTACATTTAACAAAACAACATTTTACTTTTTCTTTATTTTCATCCGAAGAAACATCATGTCCTCCCAAACTTTGTAAGCGACTATCAGCATCCAACCAATCCTTTAAAAGAATACACATCTCCCCAGTGTTTGGTTTCATTCTACTTCTTTTTTTCATCAATGACTCTTCCACCTGCACTAAAACAAGACTCCGATGGAACTGTGGATATCGGAGGAGTTAGTAGATCCCGCACCATTATGGTAAGTACAGGCCAAAGTCTAGCATTGTCTTTCCGCCATGCCAAAACATCAAAAGTTTCTAATTCTTGGTCACTGAAATTTATGATTTTGGTTTAGATAAACTGAAGCTCAGTAAATGAAGATGTATTAGAACTAGAACTAGAAGAAGAGGAAGTAGTGTCTTGTTCTCCTTAACATTGTCCCACAAAACCCTTACTACTACTAG